>VSMD01016195.1:0-34006 GCA_008750895.1 Mirza zaza
ATAAGAAACAACAGTGATATAGCACCTCTTGTATATTCCTGGATACAGCTGGAACCCATTCTACTAAGTGAAGTATCTCAAGAATGGAAAAACCAGCACCACATGTACTCACCAGCAAATTGGTATTAACGGATCAACACCTAAGTGGACATATAGGGGTAACATTTATCAGGTGTCGGGAGGGTGGGGGGGAGGGGAGGGGTATATACAACCACAACGAGTAAGATGTGCAACATTTGGGGGATGGACATGCTTGAAGCTCTTACTTGAGGGGGGAGAGGGGCATGGACAATACAAGTAACCTTAACACTTGTATCCCCATAATATGTTAAAATAAAAAAAAAGAAAATAGCTTCTGATTCCAATATTCTGAATATTGAATAATGGAACCCTAGGGGGCTGGGAATCAATCTCGTTGTTTTATAGGCAAGTGCATGGAGGCCTAGCAAGGTTAAATAGTAAACTTTTTTTTTTTTAATGTTCAAAACTTCAAAATGGAATTGGTAAGTAACAAAACTGGTATGAAAAATATCCAAATTTTATTAGCATTCATTCTATATTTGGTTTGTTAGGCTTTTTTGGTGTTATTAAAAATAGACACAATAAAATATTATAGCAATTTGTTTCAGGAATTTAAATGTTTCAGTTAAAATTATATCTCATTTTAAAATTGACCATTTTTAGCTGACCAATTTGTGAGAAGTGGGTAGAGGTAGGTTATTAAGCTGAACTCACTCCTGTATTATTTATAGTTTTTCATGTGTCCTAATATCTGAGCACTGCAGTCTATAAGACAATCTGCCATGGAGAAGGTGGCTAAATAAGGAGAAAACATGATAGTCTAGAATGAATGCCAAATTCTATTTCTGTCAATCACGTACTCATATTACCCATCATTTCCTGAGCTGGCAAAAAGTCAGTCTGGAGACTATCAATTTGTACTTATTCTGTGATGACATCAAGAGATATGCCGCTATCAATTTGTACCTATTTTGTGATGACATCAAGAGATATGCCCCAATGGCCCTGCCAATACACATAGAAAAAGGAAGTTATTAAATCATAGCATCCAAATTTTTAATGGTAGCTAACCTAAAATTATTTTTGAGAAGTAATCTTGTCTAAGATACCATTTTTCAAACTGAGGGCTACAATCCAATATGGATCATGAAATCAATTTAAGGCACCATAATCAGCATTTAAAAAATCAAACAGAAGTAGAAAAATACAGAGAACAGAATATATTACAAGTACTAAGGATAAGTACTGTTTCATGAAAAAATTTTAAATTATTTAAATATATTGTGTGTTCACTTACATAAATGCATACAATCATACGTAAAACATGCATATCTGTTTATGTGTACTGGGCAATAATGCAGTTGTATTTTTTCACTGTAACTCAAAAAAGTACTGCCAAGAGTAGATACTTATTTTTCTTTGTAAACCAAAAATCTATTAAATTATCTATTCTTTGAAATATAAATCACCCATTTAGAATTGTGCTTTTGGAGACTCACTTTTTCAAAAGAGTCACAATAAGAGAAAAATGCTAATAAATTTGACTTTATGTATTTTTATATTTTTCATGTATAGCCTCATATCATATCCAACAGGCTTTTCTTATTTATTTATTTATTTATTTATTTATTTATTTATTTATTTATTTATTATTTCAGTATATTATAGGGGTACAAATGTTTAGGTTACATATATTGCCCTTGCCCTCTCCCCCCAGTCAGAGCTTCAAGCGTGTCCATCACCTAGATGGTAGGCATCACACTCGTTATGTATGTATATACCCATCCCCTCCTTCCCCCTCCCATCTGCCCAACACCTGATGAATGTTATTCCTATATGTGCACTTAGGTGTTGATCACTTAAAACCAATTTGATGGTCAGTACATGTGGTGCTTATTTTTCCATTCTTGGGATACTTCACTTAGTAGAATGGGTTCCAGCTCTATCCAGGACAATACAAGAGGTGCTAGATCACTGTTGTTTCTTATAGCTGAATAGTACTTCATGGTATACATATACTACATTTTATTAATCCATTCATGTATTGATGGGCACTTAGGTTGTTTGCACTTCTTTGCAATTGTGAATTGTGCTGCTATAAACATTCGAGTGCAGATGTCTTTTTTATAGAATGTCTTTTGTTCTTTTGGGTAGATGTCCAGTAATGGGACTGCTGGATCAAATGGAAGATCTACTAGTAGCTCTATGAAGTATCTCAATATTGCTTTCCACAGAGGTTGTACCAGTTTGCAGTCTCACCAGCAGTGTATGAGTGTTCCTATCTCTCCACATGGATGCCAACATTTATTGTTTAGGGACTTTTTGATGAAGGCCATTCTCATTGGGGATAAGTGGTATCTCACTGTGGTTCTGATTTACATTTCCCTGATGATTAGAGATCCAATAGCCTTTTCTTAATCTAAACACTTCCTGCTGCAGTGCCCTCCCCTTTTAGTCTCCTCCTCTTCCACCTATGTGGCTGCCCTCTCCTGTCTATATTGCTAGTTCCTCTTTATCCTTCTATCTCCTAATTATGGGAATTATCTTTGTCCTTGGAACACTGCATTCCCTTCTCTACATTTTTCTCTTGTAGAAAATCTACCTCTTTGCATGGTTTCAAATAATATTTCTATTTTGTCTTTGTCTTCCAGGTGCTGTAACCTGGTGAAAAAGACACGCGTATATGCCAGGCCCTTTCATGGCTCTTGCCTTTGCATAAACTGTTCCCTCTGCCTGGGAAGGAGTCCAGCCATAAACAAGAGATGAGGGGGAGGATCTTGAGTTAAGAAATTTGCTTACTTGATTGTTTATTTTTTGTTTGATGGGAGTGACTTACTAAGGAGACTGAACCAATAAAATGGAAAGTTGAATACATTTATCTAGTAATTCTCAGAGGAAATAATTACTGGAGCAAGGTCTTGAGGAGTTGAAATTCAGTCAGTAGTTGTAGAGATTTGCCATGGAATGAAAAGGGATATCTCTTCTACAAAGATTGGAGGAAAATAGATAAGGATGAGAAACTCTGTAGGTATTTGGGGGAAGGGTGGCATAGATCTGCATAGTATTATATGTCAACAGAAGTTGATGAACTTTATTTTTATTTGTAAAGTAAGGGGTACAATGAGCATAATAGAGAAGATTATGAGGTTAGAAAATTAGGAGAATGGCATGAGGTTAAGAAAAGCACTTTAGAGTGGAAAAGGACACTGATTAGGACCCACAGGCAGCTTTGAGGACATAGTAAAGCTCCAATAATGAATTTACAGTGGTTCCAATTTGTTCTGTCGTCCTAAGCAGCCATAGGGGTAGGCATGAAGAATGTAAAGTCTGGAATGGTTGACTTTTACCAGGCAGACATATGTAAGACAATATGGGTAAAGGGATTAAAAGCACAGGGGACTAAATGGGTAAAATGACTGACAGAGAAGGAAGCAACTCTGGGAGGAGCATAATCTAATGGAAGAAAAAGAGAGATTCAAGAAACTTGAGGTTTGTGAAACGGAAAAACAGAAGTAAGAGAGTAAAAAGCTTAAAGGCTGGGAGAGTTGGTCATAGACTCTTATATTACGATTTAGTATTTTAGAGGAGAGCAATTCTGGGTAATAGGTACAGCCCTGGGTGTTGTGGCCAAAGTACAGTGTAAATGAAAATGACTGTCCACAAGGACAATGAAGTCAATCAGGGTGATACAAACAATTAAGATGGAGATTTAGACTGGGAGCCAGGAGTTCTCAACAACCAACCAAGAAGTCAGGAGATGCAAACAAACAGGAGGGGAAGATAACAGCATGCTCTACAAAATACTGGATGCTTAGAAGATTCATTTTTATAGGAATATGTAGAAATACTGATTTGGAATAACAATGGTAGCTAAGAGAATGCTGGACTGAACTTCTTGTCTTCTGGCAGCTCCTTTTTACAGACTCTTTTTACCTCTCTCCATTTCCTATCTCCTACTATGCCATAAAAGACAATGAACATCCTCTACATGAGAGAGCTGCTGAGAAAGGACAGCTGAGTAAGATGCTTCCAGAAGTTGTGGACAAGCAAGAAGAAAAATCATCCTCTTCAAAAAAAAAAAAAACAACAACTAGTAAAATCATGAAACTATTTATCCTTAAACTAACCCACACTACTATTTGGTTTATGATTATACTAATTATAAGATTATCGTATTTCCAAAGTCTATGCCAAGAATTGAGAGTATATTCTCAATAATCATGGCTGAAATAAAAGAAAATTAAAATCTCTAATAATAATATTAATAGCAGGAATGTAATTTGTATATTAAATATGAAAAGGAAAAATATGGAGAACAATTTTATATATTTGATATTATGTAAAACTACAGACTAATTTTTTTTTATCAATTACTGCTCAAAGAATAGATACATTATATACAATAGATATTCCAGTTATTAGGTTGTAAATTCAGCAGTGTAACAAGGACTGTGTGTAAAGTTTCCAGAGTCTGGATGAAATGTCCTTCTGAATCCAGCTCACTTTGTTCTGATTTTGTACTCATGAAAGCATCTCATTATCAACTAGGTTTCATAAAATCTTAATGTCTAAGACAGTGCTATAGAGCAAGGTTTCCAAAATTTTTCATTATAAAGACATTGTTTTATTAACATATATCATGTACATTAAACATATATATATAAGAAACAAAATTTAAAAGGATCAGATCTAAACAGAAGTTTCAGTATTTTCTTCTCACATTCCGGTGGCATGCTATAGATGCTATACTGGAGACCAGTGCTTTAGAGAGATAGATGAGTGTTCTAGGCAATGGAAGGGCATAAAACTGACACAACTAATAAGCTAGAAGTGTGTAATTTAGCTCTGGATAAAATGATAAAATCAAATTTCTAACTCTTTAAAGCTTTGGGGCCATAGTGAAGCTCTATTGAGGTACTGCCTTACAATGAGGCCATCAAAGCCCTTTTTGCTGCAAGAGGATAACATAAAGCTTAAACACTGAGGTACAGGATGTGTTTTTATCCCAACTAAAGAAATCATCCCTTAAGTGCAGTATAGTAAGGAAAAACAAACCTCAATTTAAAAATGTTGATCAGAAGTTGAAACAATGACATGGTAGAATGTTTCCTTCGCTAGCAATACAAACTGTCTCTTGTAATTACTTACCTGAATAGAATGTGTTGATTTTGGCAAGTTCCTTTTCACAGGTTTGGAAAAATTTTTCTTCAAACTTGGCAAAATACCTCTTTACTGTGTCCTCATCTGTAACTGAAAAGCAAGGCAAACAATATTTAAATTTCATGTCTGAAGGCCAATAAGGAAATAAAAATTAAAGTTATCACTTTCTTAGTCTTCAAATGACAACTTCATACACATTTCTCTGAAAAAAAATGAATTATGAACCCCATATTAAGAAAAGACTACTAATCAAAGGTTTCTTCACAGTAACACAACTCTTCTTTAATTGAATGAGGCTCTCTAAAGTCCTAAATTTATAATGTTGGAGAAAGTAAGTATTCTAAGACTTCAGAATAAGAAGAAACTATGCAGACAGAAGTGATCAAGGAAGAGTCAAGGTATTGGAAGTTGAGCTAAGTAGGATTCATTCAGCAGGAGAATGAATTAAATGTTTCAGGAAAGAAAAAAATGCAAGAGCAAAAATATGAAAACATGAATATATAATATGTTTCTGCAAAAAAATGAGTTGATTTTCTCTACGTTAAATTGCTACCTACTCATTTTTACTTTAGCTTCACCAGAGAAAGACATGTGAACTGATGACATGTAAATTAGATGTTCTTAACCTTCAGGAGATGGGGAATAAGATAAATGAGCAAATGGATGATTGTGCAAGTGTGGAGACAACTGACAACTGACACCTTCAGGATAACGAGTGGTATAGATTCTGGCAAACTGGAAAGCATTATGTCCATCTGGTTGCTGCTATTTGGTGATATGGGGCCCAAGTTGTCAAATCTTCTAATTTTTCAGGAGAAGCTATAAATGTAGATATTTAAAAAACACTTTGTGGGCCAATCAATATATGTTTTTGCTACCTGGATCCACTTTGTGAGTTGTGTCATATAGCATATAAATCTACCAAATCCCTTAAGTACAGATACATGTAGCTTCAGAAACTCTAAGCCTAAAAGGATATGTTTCTTGCCCAAGTGAGATCTGACTAGACTCCCTGGACACTAATCATAATATATTATAGAACTATCCTATTTCTAGATCTCTGGGGTACTCTAAGCTTGAAATGTGTAGGAAAAATATAGGTTCCTTACTATCCCCCCAAAGTGACCCAAATCTTAATGCAGTCCCAGAAACTCTTAAATAATCCACCTGTCTAGAAATAAGGGAAATGGTACTTCCCTAAGGAATATACAATACACACACATACAAATTTGTAGTAACATAGATATTTTAAAGAAAAACAAAAGTTTAAAATAAAGTCCTAAAAAGCATGTTGAATCTATTCATTTAATTTGAATAACACATATATAAAAAAATTAACACTGCATAAAACTTTAATTTATACAAACCTACTTCTCTATTTCATATCTTTAGACCTGAGGAGATAATGCAGGATATTCTATTGATTTTGCAGTAAAAAAGGAATACCACTGTAAATTCATCACGTTAGCTCTGCAACCTAGGTACAATAAAGGCTATAGCTGCCCAAGGCCACTTAGAATTACTTTTTGAAAGCATAAAGCAGGTCACAGCTTTTTAAAATTTTTTTGTAAAGATGACCTTAAGTTAAAGAAGCTCCCTGGTAACAAATATTGCTCTTATAACAGCATCTAGCTATAGCTGATCTAAAATAAGAAGAGTAATACTGATTCTACTTAATTACCTTTTTTACAATTTTATTTTATTCTCTATAGTTAAGAAAGAAAATCCAAAAGCAAAATATGGGCTTAGTCATATTTACTTTGCTTCCATATTAACAGACAACTTTAATTAACATAAAGCAATAGAAATAAAGTCGTTCAATAAAGTGATTTAAACATAGCTTCTGTTCTTAAAATAATTTTAACATATATTGATGTTTTTATAGAGGTTGCGTGTTCAACATCAACTATATAAAATTTTACCTAGAATTTAGAAACAAAAAAAAAAACAGGCTCTAAGAAACATATTAACTTTATGTATTAAAGCATGAACATTCTACTTATGAATCAGTCTCCTATGAATTCATTTCCTCACTTTAGAGATTGTTTTATCTAAAATACCAGCAGTCTGTTATCCACTTTTCTAGTTCATATATAACTTAATAGCTACAAATCAGAAGAAGGTAGAATAAAGTTACAGCACAGCAAGAGATAATAGCTAACAGAGAGAAAAGAGGTAAAAAACTATAAATCAAAACAGCAAGAATAACTGCAAAAGAAATTAAATGAAAGGCAATGCTCTTGTCCTCTCAGATTTCAAAAGACTTGGTGAGCTACTGTAATGAGAAGTATATTATTGTTTAAAAAAAATTAGAAAACACAACAAAAAGAACAGACTCGAGAATCCAGAAATTAATCTTCGTATATATAAAAATTTAGATTAAGATAAAGGGAGTTTTAAATCAGTGAGAAAAGAATGGATTATACAACACATAGGGTTGGGCCACTTGGCCATCCATTTAGAATAAACTCCAAATGGAATTAAAGAAATATTATAAAATACTAGAAAAAAACAAAACATTTAAATACTTTTCCATGGGGAAGGTCTTCTTAGACACTACACAAAACACAGAAACCATAAAGGGAATGACTGACACTTTCACAAAATGAAAAATTCCATTCCACAAGGTACCATAAGCAAAGTTAAAAGAGAAGCAGTAGAGATATATATCTGCAACATTTAAAATAAAAGATTTCACATACAAAATATATTTTTTAAAATTCTTACAAATCAATATTTAAAAGATATCGGATTCTACAATAAAAATGGGCAAATAAGAGCAATTCATAGAAAAAGAAATAAAAATAGCCAATGAACAAATGAAAGGATACTCAACATCCTAGATGTCATATAAACTCAACTTTAAAAAAGGAACTACAATTATTTAACCATCAGATTGGAAACAATTTTAAAATAGTGATATCATTTTGGCAATGGTGGGATAGATGAACACTCTCATTCCCTATTGATGGAAATGTAAATTTGTAAAGTCTTTTAGGAAGACAATTTGGCAGCAGCTATCAAAATTTTCAATGTTCAATCCTATGTGTAGCAAATATATTATAAGGGAATCTCTGCACAAATGGATATATTTGCAAGGATGCTCATGTACCATTATTTTTAATAGTGATAAAGAAAACAAACTGATGTCCAAAAGGGGTGTGGTTAAATAAATTATGATAATATTATGTAACACTAGACAGCCATTTAAAAAATGATATACATACATCCTGGTATGTATGAAAAATTTCCAAGACATACTGTTGAGGAAAAAACTTAAGTTAACAGAATATATACAGCATGATTCCATTTATGAAAAGTATGTACTTTATAAATGTATAAATTAATATTCATAGGTACATTCATAGAAAGAAGAGTGGAAGGATGCATACCAAACTGTTCATTATGGTTACCTCCTTTGAAAGAAGAGTAGGTATGAGAAGGATTCTCATATTTTACCATATTCAATTATTGTACTGTTTAAATCCATTACAATGAAAAAGTAAGAATAAATTATATTATCTAATAAAGGGTATTTTTTTTATTATTTTTTTTCTTTTTTTTTTTATAGGTGGTGAGAATAAAGGGTATTATTAACTGGAAGAAAAAAAAAAAAGAAACATGTCACATCCAAACCTTTAAATAATACACAGTAAAAACTAGCTAACTAGCTGAAAAGAGTATCTATTTCAGAATCTAGGGGTATACAGAATGATTGAGCTTTCATTTCAGTTATGAGAAGGTGGTAGAATGATGATTTACAGACTTCTTTTACATCAACTTCTATTATAAGATGCTTCCTATAACCTACCTGCTGAATAATGTTAGAAATTAGTAACTCTGAATGGGAGAACCAGAGAATTTCAGCATTTTGAAATCAACTATCTCAATTCTCTTATTTTATAGATGGAAACTGAGATGTAAAGAGCCTAAATGACATGAATTTCCCCCCCTCTAATAGCAATATAAATTTTATAGAAAAATCATTGTATTTTCTTATTATAAAAAAGAATATGTACGTATTAATCATATGAAAGTGACTACTAAGTGTTACATGGGTGTTATGAACTAAATTCTGTCTCCCCTAAATTCATACCTTGAAGCCCTCACCTCTCTAATCTCCAAAATGACTGTATTTGGAGATAGGGCCTTCGAAGAGATAATCATGGTTGAACGAGGCCTTATGGTCAACAGGGCCTTATTCTAATGGGACTGGTGTACCTACAAACAGAGGAAGAGATACCCTGCCCATTCCTCCTTCCTCCATCCTTCTGTCCAATCACACACAGAGAGGAAAGGCTATGTAAGGACACATGTCTGTAAGCCAGGAAGAGAGACCTCACCAGAAACCAACCTTACCTATACCTTGATTCATGGACTTCAAGCCTCCAGAACTGTAAGAAAATACATTTCTGTCATTTAAGCTACCCAGTCTATCGTAACTGTTATGGCAGCCTGAGAAGACTAATACAATGGGCTAAACATGTCCTGAATTCCATAATTAGTTACAAAAGACTAAGCCTAGTTCAAAGACAGCTGGCATAAATAAGTGCAAATCTCAGCAAGATATATCAACAATGTTAAGATTGGCAAAACAGAAAAAAGGAAGATAAAAAGGTGGAAAAATTGATAAAGAATGACTCAGAGAACACTGCTGCAGAGATCCCTTTGCTCTGAGTTAAATATTATTTCAGTCAGTTATATTAAAATAGAGAGACACAGAGAAACAGGGGGGGGAGAGGGAAAGGGAGAGGGGGTAGAAGGAGAGGGAGAGGAGAAAGACATTAATTTCTCTGTCATCTCTATTCACCTTGCATTTGTGGATGACAACTGCTTTCTCATCCACCCCTCAAATTATTGTTAATAGACAATGACTCTTTAATAAGAGTACCAATCAAAGCAAAATACTCCTATTGCATAGCAACCACCATCAAGTGCTTTTTACAGCAACTTTCAGGAATACTTTTATTTTTATACCATTAATGTCATCTAACCTCATGTATTCTCCGGGTTAGAAAGATAAAAAAACCAAGCCTCTCAAAAACCAATTCTTTATAATCATTATTAACATGATCAAATATCTGATACGTTCCATTCAAATTTTTATTACTATTCTCAATTTTCTTAATTTCCAGATCTGTGAGACACTGAGGGTAGGAATTATGATCTTTTTTATTTTTATAGATCCTATGCTTAATATAATGTCTGGCACACAGTATGTGCTCCATTTTTTAAAATTTGTACATTTAAAAAAGCAATGTTGGGCAATGTTAATTTTGTGAAAATTATGATGATTAAAGTAAAAAAAAAAAAAAAAAACCTTGACAATTAGATAGTCTCATGCAAAAGAATGAAGTTAGACCCCTATCTTACAATAGATACTCTTAGAAAAAACCACGGGGCTTAGATAGGGCAATGGTTTCTTAGATATGACCCTAAAGCACAAGGAACAAAAAGAAAAACTGATAAATTAGACTTCTTTAAAAGGCCCTATTAAAAAAGTAAAAAGTCTATAGTTCCAGCCACTTGGGCTCAGTTCAAGACCATCATCTGAAAAAACAAACTTAACAAATAAAAAAGCCCTCCAACCAAACAAAAAATCCAGAAAGTAAAAAGACAACTACAGAATGGGAGAAAATATTTGCAAGCTGTATTATTTAATAAGAGTCTATTACCCAGAATATATAAAGACTCTTACAACTCTTGCATCTCTTCTAGAAAGAAATGGTTAAGAAAAAAAAAAAAAAGAACTCTTACAAATCAACAATAAGACAACCCAATTTTTAAAAAAGGACTAAGAGGCCAGGCGCGGTGGCTCACACCTGTAATCCTAGCACTCTGGGAGGTCGAGGTGGGCAGATTGTTTGAGCTCAGGAGTTCGAGACCAGCCTGAGCAAGAGCGAGACCCCATCTCTACTAAAAATAGAAAGAAATTTAATTGGCCAACTAAAAAAATTAGCCGGGCATGGTGGCGCATGCCTGTAGTCCCAAGCTACTTGGGAGACTGAGGCAGAAGGACTGCTTGAGCCCAGGAGTTTCACTCTGACCCGGGCAGGAGAAAAAAAAAAAAAAAAGGACAAAGAATCTGAATAGACATTTCTCCAAAGAAGATATGCAAATGGCCAATCAGCACATACAAAAACCTTTTTTTTTTTTTTGAGACAGAGTCTGACTCTGTTGTCCGCGCTAGAGTGCCATGGCGTCAGCCCAGCTTATAGCGCCTCAAACTCCTGGGCTCAAGCAATCCTTTGCCTCAGCTTCCCAAGTAGCTGGGACTATAAGCATGCGCCACCATTTCCGGCTAATTTTATCTACATACATTTTTAGTTGTCCAGATAATTTCTTTTTATTTTTAGTAGAGATGGGGTGTCGCTCTTGCTCAGGCAGATCTAGAACTCCTGACCTTGAGCTATCTTCCCACCTCGGCCTCCCAGAGTGCTAGGATTACAGGCATGAGCCACCATGCACAGCCCATAGAAAAAACATTTCATCATCATCGGTCATAATGAAATGCAAATCAAAACTACAATGTGATGCTATTTCATACCTAGCAGGATGGCTATAATAAAAAAAGATAATAACAAGTGTTGGTAAGGATATGGAGAAATTAGAACCCTTATATATTACTGGTAAGAATATAAAATGGGGCAGCCACTTGTGAAAGCATTTTGGCAGTTCCTCGAAAAAGTTAAATATAGAGTTACCATATGATTCAGTAATTCCAAGTCTAGGTACACATCCAAGAGAAGTAAAAAACATATGTTCACAGAAAGGCTTATATATGACTATTCATAGCAGCATTACTTATAATAGCCAAAAAGTGGAAATAATGCAAATGTCTATCAACTAAAGAATGGATGAAGAAAATGTGGCATATCTACACAGAAGAGTATTATTCAGTCATAAAAACAAATGCTGTACTGGGGATACGATGAATGAGATAGATATAGCTCCTGCGCTCAATACAGTTTTCACCTATTAATAGTGACTGAGGCAGAAAGAAACTTATGCAAGTAAACAAAGAATTACAAGCTGTAAAAAGTGTATGGAGACAACTAACAGGGTGATGAGATAGAGAGTAAGAACTGGGATGGGTGACTATCCTTTCTGGCAGGGTAAGAGATGATCAGAAAAGACCTCTCCCTAAAAGATGACATTTAATCTCAGACCTGAACTTAATTGGTAAGAAATAAGAAAGAACAAGGACAAAATGGTTTCCAACAGAAGGAACAGCATAGTAGGAAAGAAACTGGGTACCTGAGGAACTGGAAGAAACCCCAAATGTGACCAAGAGCAGGTGGCAACAGGAGGTGAGATTAGGAAGGTAGGTAGGCAAAAGCCCTTTCATGAACAAAGGCCATGTTAAGGAGTTTGAATTCTATTCTAGTGCAATGGAAAGTACCAATGAGTTTTAAGGAAGAGTAGAAACAGAATTAGTGTTTCAGTTTTACTAAATGGTAATTTAAAATGGCATTTCCCAGGAAATAAGATATGTAGATAAAGAAGGAGAAGAATTCTATCCTCAAATAAATCTGGAAAATATGAGTATAAACAGAGTTAAACTGATTTTTTTAAGGTAGTAGTTCTCAACTTTGGGTGAGTTTGCCTCCCAAAGGACATTTGGCAATATCTGGAGACATTTTTGGTGGTCATAACTGGACAACTGGGAAGTTGTTACTAGAGTCTAATAGTTAGAGGTCAGGGATGCTGCTAATATCCTACAATGCCCAGGACAGCAATCCCTACTCTGCTCCCTCAAAACAAAGAATTATCCAGTCCAAAATGTCAACAGTGTCAAGGCTGAAAAACTCTGCTTTAAGGCAAACGAAGATTTACTATGCTAACATACACTGTTCTCTATGAGAAGGAGAAGGGGAAGAAGAAGAGGAGGTGTTAATAGTATACTGCAGGCCGGGTGTGGTGGCTCATGCCTGTAATCCTAGCACTCTTGGAGGCAGAGGCGGGAGGATCACTCAAGGTCAGGAGTTCAAGACCAGCCTGAGCAAGAGAGAGACCCCGTCTCTACTAAAAATAGAAAGAAATTAATTGGCCAACTAAAAATATATTTAAAAAAATTAGCTGGGCATGGTGGCACGTGCCTGTAGTCCCAGCTACTCGGAAGGCTGAGGCAGTAGGATCACTTGAGCCCAGGATTTTGAGGTTGCTGTGAGCCAGGATGACGACACGACACTCTAGCCCAGGCAACAGAGTTGAGACTCTGTCTCAAAAAAAAAAAAACAGTATACTGTATAACTTTCCCAGAGTTATTTATAAGAATACAATCCTTCTGGGGGTAGAGGGGAATGGCAGGGGGAAGATGGGTATAGAATATCTATTAAAATCTCCATGAACAGTATTCTGTGGAATACTAGTTTGAGAGGCATTAACTTTAATATCACCATCACTTCTTAACATTTTAAGTATATTCTATACACAATAGTTTCTATGACTTCTTAGTTTCTCCTACTTACAAATAAGAGAGCGGATAAATAAAAATTAAATATGTGAGTACGATCCATAAAATACAGAAAGGATATTTAGCATTATTGCTTTAATGCTTTTAAGAAAAAGAGTAGTTTTTTTTAACAGAGTGTTATTTACAAACTGGGAATAACGAACTTGAAATTCTGTTTTTTTTTCCAGATGCTATTTCATCAACAGATGGGTAGGTGAATTATATAAAGCATATGGCAAAGAAGATTTCAAGGATAAAAATGTTACTCTAAAATCATTGGTGTAGTAGAAATAGAGCTAAATCAAGAGTCATTCATTCAACAAATATTGAGTCCCTCCTATGCACATGGCGATGTGGCAGGTGTAGGGATAAAACAATAAGCAAAGTACATATAAACTCTGCCTTCAGAGATCACAGGATATCTGAGGAAATATTTTAATCAAATAATCACACAAAAATACAAACAATAGTACAGATTTGAAGAAAAAGTAAAGATAAGAAAAAACAGCAGTGGGACTGTATCTAGTCTGCAAGGCCTGGGGGGAAAGGAAGTGTGGGAATCTTTGAAGAAGTGTCATTTGAGATGAAATCTGAAGTATAAGCAGGCATTCATTAGAGCAGTAGAAGCGTTCCAAGCAGCAGGAGCAGTACATAAGACGATGCTATGGAAAGGAGGAGTATAGTACATCTGAGGAACAGAGAGAAGGCCTGTTTAACTGGAGTCCAGGGAGCAAAGGGGAAAGTGGTGGCCATTAAGGCTAGAGATAGAGAGGCAAGTAGGGGCCTGATCAGTTAGAGCCTTGAAGAATAAAGGACTAGCCTTCTTCCTAAG
This sequence comes from Mirza zaza, assembly GCA_008750895.1. NCBI lineage: Eukaryota > Metazoa > Chordata > Mammalia > Primates > Cheirogaleidae > Mirza > Mirza zaza. The sequence goes on from VSMD01016195.1 coordinate 14,469, forward strand.
ACCAATGAGATGTCTGTGAAGGATTTAAAGCAGAGGGGATAATTATGATCAGATATGCTTTCTAAATGAGAAGATGCGAGGAGACCAATCAGATGTCAGCAGATATCAAGTGAAAGATTATGATAGACTGAACTAGGGTGAAGGTACTGGATGGAGATAGAGAAAAAATAAAGAAATTCAAGAGATATTCTGGAGGTAAAACAAAAAGGTTTTAGTGACAGTTTAGATATGGCTCTGTTGCCAACTATCTGTATTAGCTGAGAAAATGACACTCTGGCACTGCATTTTTCTCTTTGAAAAATGAGAGCATTTGAATAGTCTATCTCTAAGTCCTCTCTTAATTCCAAATTTCATATTCCATAATTAAAAATACTAATTTCTACAAAATGATTCTGAATCCAACTAGGTTTAAGTGGGCCTAAAAAAGACTTTCTAATCTGAGTTTATCTTGAGGTTTTATCACATGACCTTCAACTAAATGTGCTTTCAAAATATTCTGAGAATACACAAAAAAATCTCTTACTTTACATTAGTGACATGTAATTGAGATGAAATTAATCTCACTGGCATTAGATCTGATATAATCTAAACTATTATCTCAGTAAATATTTACCTAATGTCTACTAGGCAAAGAACACCAATAAATGAAATATCAATAAATAATTCAAACAAGGACATAATTCTATAGTAAAGTGAGTGGTACGTAACAGTGGTTTTCAAATGATTTTTACTCTTATAACCTCTAAAAGAATTCTGAATGACTACCTTGCATGCCTCATTATGGTAACAGATTTGGAACACATTTAAATAGTTGCAAACAATGTAATTTCTGATGCACTGTAATTATTCATATTTTAAAATAAAATGACACCATTTTAAATGTATAATGGAATTTAAATGCCATAGCAATTTGAAAACTACCATCATTCACTATCAAATACATAAATAAGCTTTTCTTTAACAGTTGGAAAATCTACATCATTCCATTTTCTTCTTGAATTTATATTTTCATTCTACTTACATTACAGAATTTATCCTAATATATTTTTAAGTTTGAAAGTCATGTATTGATCATCCTATCATACTTCCTAGCCATTAAATATGTATCTAAATTAAAATTTAAATATAAAAACTTTCTTAACCAAAAGCTTTTACATATTGAAATTTCTTCTGGACTGGGATATCATTACAATTATTAGAACACAATGCTAAACATTGATAAACATTACACTTATTATAAAAAGTAAACTTTTATTAGAAATCTGAAATAAATCTAAATGAGTGGATCCTTTTTTCCCAATTACTTCATATATCTGTTAATAAATGTCACTATTAATAGAATTATAAACATTACATTATTTGCTAGAATATGACTATAGAATGAAACAATTAAGAATAATTTCTATCCCTATTCTTCCTCTTATAGATGTAAGTGCTAAGAAACTTCACATAAATAAGTAGATCAGAATGAAATCTTGTAGCAATGTCAATTCTTTGAACTCCTTCTACACATTTTCCAAAAATCACAGTGATCTATAATTGAAAATTAGTTTTAATAACAAATAAGCTTACAATTAAGTCTTCCTTCAATTTAATTGAAAATGAAGAACTGAACTTGCAAAAGGATTTGTTATCCTGTTACCCTCTCAATACTTACAATGAGTATGTGAGTATTTCACAGTATCGATAAACCCCCAAACTGGGATCCAGCCTAAAGGCCAAGTGGGTTCTTGGCTTTACACAGGAAGAATTCAAGAGTGAGCTGACACAGTAAAGCAAAAGCAAGTTTACTGAAGGCAGGCTGCTCCATAGGCAGAGCAGTGGCTATCTCTCAGAGGAATAAAGAGCAGCCCTTTGTGAGTTTCCAGGGTTATATTTTATACTTTTTAATTTTATGTTAAGTGGAGGGACAATTATTCATAAGACTTCTGGAAAAGGGGTGGGGAGTTCCCAGAACCTAAGGAAATCTCTTTTTAAATCATATAGGGTAATTTCTGGGAGTTGCCATTGCCATGGCACTTATAAACTGTTATGGCACGGGTGGGAATTTCTTTTAGCATGGTAATGAATTATAATTAGTATATAATTAGCAGTGAGGGTAACCTAAGGTCATTTTTCTCACCATTTTTCTTCTAGCTGGTTTGGCTAGTTTCTACACTGCCTTCCTGTTTTATTCAGACTTCCGTTTGGGTCTTATGATCAACTCCCTATTGAGTAGGGCCAGCCAGTTCCCTAATCTCGTTATTCCTTTGCTTGGGGGCAAGAGTGCCAACACATCATAGCAAAATTCAGAAAGAGTAAGAGACAAGCTTTACTTTTATAAAGCCAAAGAAAGGCAATTTAAAAGAAGACTTCTTGACGGTATGCAATTATTAAGACCAATTAATTTCAGGAATTATATATATGGAAGATCTGGAAATGAATTTTCTTAAACGGCAACAAAAAATTTTTTACCAGCGGTGTTCTCCATTTAACCAAGATGACAAAATACTAATTTGTAAATAGATGGTATTTTCAAGAAAATTATCTATTCTTTCCTGAAGGCCTTTTATTTGCTAATTCCATTAGCTAATTTAATCATTTTATATGCTGGAAAGTATATGCCATTATTGAAAGCCATTTTCTTAAATATATCTATCTAGATAGCTCTACCTTTAGCTGAATTATTACTAGTCATAGTTCTTTTTTACTCCTGTAAAGCAATAGGTCATATAGTAAGATTAAAAAGATTACAGTGACAAACAAAGCAAACAAAATATCTGATGATGACCCAAGATGAAGACTATTAGCTTAATTGAATTCTCAGTCTTATTGTTGCAAAGATAAGTATAAATCATAAGAGTCATAACTCTTCTCGTTATTTATTCTAGGAAAAAAGCTTTCAAAGAACTATAGTTACATAACTATCTCATTTCTCTCTGAAGTGTCAGGCATATATATATATATCAGTATATGTATCGGATACATATACTAATATATATATACTATATATCCATATATATACACACGTACACTATATATAAACATATGTATAGTGCTACAGTCTCACTGTGTTCCCCAAAATTAATATGCTGGAACTTAATTACTAATGTAATACTATTAAGAGGTGGGACCATTAGAAAGTGATTAGGTGAATAGAATTAGTGAACTTTAAAAGAGGTTGAAGGGAGCTCCATAGTCCCTTCCATCCCTTCTGCAACATAGGGACACAGTGTTTAACCACTCTGGAACTTGCAGTAAAGGACACCAGCTTAGAAATAGACAGCAAGCCCTTATCAGACACCAGATCTGCTGGTGCCTTGATCCTGGACTTCCCATCCTCCAGAACTGTGAAGAATAAATTTCTATTATTTATAAATTACCCAGCCAAGGCTGGGTGCGGTGGTTCACGCCTGTAATCCTAACACTCTGAGAGGCCGAGGTGGGTGGATCACTCAAGGTCAGGAGTTCGAAACCAGCCTGAGCAAGAGTGAGAGCCCATCTCTACTAAAAATAGAAAGAAATTAATTTGTCAACTAAAAATATATAGAAAATACTAGCCGGGCATGGTGGCGCATGCCTGTAGTCCTAGCTACTCAGGAGGCTGAGGCAGAAGGATTGCTCGAGCCCAGGAGTTTGAGGATGCTGTGACGGCACTCTAGCCTGGGCAACAGAGTGAGACTCTGTCTCAATCAATCAATCAATCAATAACCCAGTCTCACACTTAAAGCTCTGACCCAGGTGGGGCAAAGGCAATATACATAACCTAAACATTTGTACCCCTGTAATATACTGAAATAAAAAAAAGATATAAATAAGTAAATACATCAATAAATAACCCAGTCTAAGGTACTGTGTTATAGCAGCAGAAACAGACTAAGGCATATAACTAAAGAGAGAATGTATTTATGATGAAAATAATATCAATATTATAATCAGATATAAAAAGTTAGAAAATAGTTTTATTTCTTAAAGTAGCATTGAAAAATCAAGATATGGGTTACTCTTAATTCTTTAAGACATACAGACTGCATCTTTGTTGAAAAATTTCCCTAATATTCCCAAATTTCATTCTGATATCACACAAAAAAATTAAATTCTTAGTTCAAGTTCGCTCAATGTCAGAGTTTTATATACTTCACTTCTCTTCTATAGTCTAGAAAATTTCAGCATTCTTCAAACTAGACCAGAAATGTAGTCACTTATTTGTCTAGTAAAGAGATCCTTCCAATTACTGAAAGAAAATGGACAAAATTCACCACAGAATTATATTCAGAAAGATTTGAAAAGTAAATAAAACAATGAAATTAAAGAAACAAAGAACTAACTTCTTTACATTTTTTTAAAAATGTAATTTTTAAAAAGCTTAGATATTTTATATATTCAAATAGAAGATTTGGATAGTCTCTATTTCCTTGAGGAAAAGAGAACATAGTCACAATTCAATTTAAAAACCTTACCTGATTTCTGACATAAAAGCACAGTTTGGGCTTGTAATTACATAAGACAAATTTGCCATCTAAACAGCTAAAGCATACTTTATAGCTGCATCTTTCTTAAAACAAAATATGGAAGAAAACAAAAAATCTTAGATAAGGAAGGGGATAAAGTAATCCTCGATATTTCACTGACACACATTCATTGATTCATAAGACTGACTAAATTTCTTTCTCTGAGACTCTCCTTTAACAAAAATGTATGTCAAACCTACGTAGAATTACATGGGATACAAAATTAGTATGAACACAACTTTGCTTTTTTAAGTCTAACAATGAAGGGTTACACTAAACATGGTTTTCTGTTGTGATAAGCAAAGGAAATATAATTATTCAGCTTAAAATACTTCAATAACTCTCTATTGTTCTTATGATAATGTTCATACTGTGCGACATAGCTTATTAAAGTCTTTCAAGAACTGGTTCCTATTTCTCTGCAGCTTTAATCCACTCTATATCTCAACCTACAGAGCTATCCTGAGCTATTTTCAGTTTCCAGAACTATACTTTCCTTACTTCTGCTGCCATCCAAGTAGTAACCAGGCCTGACCCTGCTTAGCTTACGAGATCACATGAGATCGGGCATGTTCAGGGTGGTATGGCCGTGGACACTTTCCTTACCTCTGGACCTTAACACATGCTGTTCTCCTGCCTGAGCATTTTCTCCCTAGGTACCCCCAAATCACCTCTCCTCCCAATCTCAACATCCATATTTACATTATGTCCCTAGTTCCCTGACATTTATTTGTCTTAAATAACATTTCTCAGTGACGTTATTGACCAAAACATCTCTAAGCATATTTAACACATTAAATTATTGACTATTTACTAGCCTGTATCTCTAGACACAAGGAGTATCAGGTAAATTTCAGATACAGAATAGAAAAAAGAGTACTAGAAAACTGTACCTTAGGGACCTAGGAAACGGAGAGCTATAATGAACCTTGTGTTACGGTGAAATCAGAGGCATCGGTATGAATTCATGGTTGTTAATATATATGTAAACAGGTATAGAAATGCAGATAATGTGTGTACGCAGAGTTAATACACACATATATTTTCTAGTACTATCTGCTGCCATAGTCTAGGAGCAATGTGATACTCTAGTAACAATGAGCCTAGCACTTGGATCTTGGTTTTTAAATACCATTCTTCAAGAAAAAGAGTCAGGCTTCTTAGGAGAAGTAGCTGATCTTCAGGGCTGGATCAGGAAAACTATAAGCTTGAATATCTTGTGATATCAGAAAATAAGAAATTCTTGCAAAAGAATAGAGGCACATAAAAATGACATAAATTTAGCCAATTTGAAGAAACTCCCAATGGCCAAAGCAATAAAATAAGTGACAGTATTAGGTTATGACCCACAGAATAAAAAAAATGCCTACAGGTTCACTTTGATATAAATAAATAACTGAATAACTAAATAAATGTGGGAAAAAGAAGAGTTGTTCCTTATAGAGGAATCCTAATTAATAAATGTGGAAAGAATGAGAGCAATACAAAAATCAAATACTAAATCAAAAAGGAAAATCAAAATAAAAAATCAATAATCAAAAATACAAAAATCAAAAAGGCAAATACTACAGTATGAACGGTTGCAGGCAAGCTACACACACAGATAATAAATATGAATGAGCAAAAGTTTGAGGAGCAAGTAGCCACATATAAACCCAAAGGGAAAAGCAGTAACTTTGCAGTGGAGAAACTGAGCAGACACCACTTTAACACATTAACGGCCCTATGAATTATATTTAACTCATGCTAGTTTTGAGCCTGGGGCCTAGTGAAGCATATGTAACTCAAGTCTCTTCAAGACCTTGGGAGCCACTGGAACTATTTTTCAAGGTACATATAACTCATGTACAGAAAACAATTAAAAAATAACAAATTTTTCATTAAATTAGAAAAGACTTTTGTTTTCGAAGTTTTTATTCTTTTTTCGTAATAAAACACCGTGGCCCCAAGGAAAACATTTTTTTTCTACTCTGGCAGTCAATGTGTTAAGTAAGTAATCAAGGTTAACACTACCAATAAAATAAGATATAGCAACACCATGTAACCCCTTCAAATGATGCACTCTGAAGGACACAACACTTCTCTGGTATTCTTGACAAAAAGGCACCTTGAATCTAATAATGGGAAAACATCAGACAAAAATAAACTTAGAGATATGACACAAATAACTTATTAAAGTACAATATTCATCAAAGTGTCAAAGTCATGACTAAGGAACTATCACAGAGTGAAGGAAACTAAAGAGACACAACTACTAAATGCAAAGTAGGATTCTAAATTAGATCCTGGTACAGAAGAGGACATAAGAAGAAAACCTGGTAAAATCCTAATAAGGTCTGTAGGTTAGTCAATAACACTGTACCAACATGTTAATTACTTGTTTTGATAACTATACTATGGTTGAATAAGTTGTTAAAATGAGATAAAACTGGTTGAAAGTATATATGAACTCTTCCGTAATATTCTTGTAATTTTTACTTAAGTTTAAAATTACTTCTTATAGCAAAGATTAATTCAAAACATCCTGGGATTGAAGGCAAACAAATAAAAAATAAAAAAAACAATTCAAACCTCATTAAGAAAATGAATTAATTGTAATACCATTACCCGAGCTACTTAATTCACAAGATGGTCTAATAATGAATCTTAAGTATCATTATTACATATTCAAATATTTTTTAAATGTCTGTTATGGGCCAAGGACTGTGCTATTGACTAGGAATATAGTGATCAAGAAGGAAAACACATTCCCTGTGCTTTGACAGAAAACAGATACTAAAGAATTAATTAGAAGAGCAATGTATACAATAAAAAGGAAAGCACAGAATGCTAGGGGAGCATGCCAACAGGTACTAACCCAGTATAAAGAGGTCAAGGAAGAATTCTAAGGAAGTGACACTTCAGTTGAGACATAAAGAAGAAACTGAGGGATATGGGGCAGAAGAAATAAAAATAAATGGGAGATGAGAGCACGACTGACTTGAGAAAGAAAACCAATACTGCTAAACAATACCAAATGAAAGAGAAAATAATCTAAAACAAGGCTGAAGAGAGAGGCCAGATGACAGGGTTATGTAAGACTTTTAAAAGATAGTAAGTTGGGGAGTAATATGATCTGATATACTTTTTTTTTTTTTGAGACAGAGTCTCACTCTTTTGTCCAGGCTAGAGTGAGTGCCATGGCATCAGCCCAGCTCACAGCAACCTCAAACTCCTGGGCTCAAGCAATCCTCCTGCCTCAGCCTCCCAAGTAGCTGGGACTACAGGCATGCACCACCATGCCCAGCTAATTTTTTCTATATATATCAGTTGGCCAATTAATTTATTTCTATTTATAAGTAGAGATGGGGTCTCGCTCTTGCTCAGGTTGGTTTTGAACTCCTGAGTTCAAACGATCTGCCCGCCTCGGCCTCCCAGAGAGCTAAGATCACAGGCGTGAGCCACCGCGCCCGGCCCTGATATACTTTTTTTTTTTAATTTTAGCATGTTATGGGGGTACAAGTGTTAAGGTTACTTATATTGCCCATGCCCCCCTCCCCCCTCGAGTAAGAGCTTCAAGTATGTCCATCCCCCAAACCCTAATATACTTTTTAACAAGGTTATTTTCAGGTGAGGGCAAAGGTTGAGATTTTCATTTCTGGGAACAAAGCAGATTAGAAACACTAAGGCAGTGGTCCTCAAACTTTTTAAACAGGGGGCCAGTTCGCTGTCCCTCAGACCGCTGGAGGGTCAGACTATAGTTTAAAAAAAACTATGAACAAATTCCTATGCACACTGCACATATCTGACTTTGAAGTAAAAAAACAAACAGGCAAAAACACCTGCATGTGGCCCTTGGGCCGTAGTTTGAGGATGCCTGCACTAAGGAATCTTCAAAATACAAAACACCTAAAACTGCTGGATGAAATTTAAAAACCATCCTCTATAGACTGAAATGCTCGTGTCCCCCTCCACCATTTATATCTTGAAACCCCCTAATCCCCAATATGATGGTATTTGAAGGTGGGGCCTTTGGCAGATAATTAGATTTAGGTGACATCATGGGGGTAGAGCCCTTAAAATAGGATTAAAAAAGGCAAAGGCATGTGATCTCTCTCTGCATGCACAAACCAAGGAAATGTCATATGAAGACATAATCAGAAAGACAGCCCTCAACCAGAACCTACCCATGCTGGCAACTTGATCTTGGACTCCAGATCCATGAAAACTAAATTTCTATTGTTTAAGCCACCCAGTCTATGGTAATTTGTTTTTGTTTTTATCCCCCCCCCCCCCACACACACACACGTATTTTATGTTTTGGTTGCACAAATTGCTTTTGTACCATTTGAGTCAAGGTTTTAAGTGTGCCCATCACCCAAATAGTGTGCACTGTACCTGTTAGGTGTGAATTTACCCATCTCTTTCTCCCCCCTCCCACTTGCTGGATTTTTGATGAATGTTATTTTCATATGTGCACATAAGTGTTGATTGATTAGTTCCAATTTAATGGTAAGTACATGTAGTGTTTCTTTTTCCATTCTTGTTGATACTTCGCTAAGAACTGTCTCTAATTCCATCCAGGTTAATATAAGAGGTATTAGTTCACCATCTTTTTTGATGGCTGAGTAGTACTACATGGTATATATATACATTTTATTAATCCACTCAAGTACTGATAGGCACTGGGGCTGTTTCCACTTCTTTGCAATTGTGAATTGTGCTGCTATAAACATTCACGTGCATGTGTCTTTTTTATAGAATGTCCTTTCTTCCTGTGGGTAAATATCAGCAGTGGGATTGCTGGATCAAATGGTAGTTCTACTTTTAGTTCTTTGAGGTTATCTCCATACTACTTTCCATAGAGGCTGTACTTGTTTGCAGTCCCACCAACAGTATATAAGTGTTCCTATCTCTCTGTATCCACACTAGCATTTGTTGTTTGGGACCTTTTGATAAAAGCCATTTTCACTGGAGTTAAGTGGTATCTCATTGTGGTTTTGATTTGCATTTCACTGATTATGAGAGATGGTGAGCATTTTCTCATATGTTTGTTGGCCATTAGCCTATCTTCTTTTAAAAAGTTTCTGTTAATGTCTTTTGCCCACTTTTTCATGGGATTGTTTGAATTTTTCTTGCTGATTTGCTTGAGTTCTTTATAGATTCTGGGTTTTAGCCCTTTATGAGATGTATAGCATGCAAATATTTTCTCCCATTTTATAGGTTGTCTATTCATTCTATTGATTATTTCCTTGGCTGTGCAGAAGCTTTTTAATTTAATCAGGTCATTTATTTATTTCTGTTGTTTATTTTTGTGATTGCTTTGGGGTCTTCTTCATAAATTCTTTGCATAGGCTGATGTCAAGAGTTTTTCCAACATTTTCTTCTAGAATTCCTATAGCTTCATGCCTTAGGTTTAACTCTGTTATCCATCATGTTGATTTTTATGAGTGGTGAGAGGTGCAGATCGTTTCAGTTTTCTACATGTGGCTATTCAATTTTCCCAGCACCATTTATTGAAGAGGGATTTTTTTCCCCAGTGTATGTTTTTGTCTGCTTTGTCAAAGATCAGATGGTAATATGAGGATGGTTTTATATCTGAGTTCTCAGTTCTGTTGGTCTATGTCTCTGTTCTTGTGCCAGTACCATGCTGTTTTGATTACTATAGCCTTACAGTACAGCTTGAAGTCTGGTAAATTGATGTCTCCCAGTATGTTCTTTTTGCTTAAGGTTGTTCTGGCTGTACAGGATCTTTTCTGAGTCCATATGAAGTGTAGAATTATGTTTTTCTATATCTGTGAAAAATGATGTTGGTATTTTAATAGGGATTGCACTGAATCTGTAGATCACTTTGGGTAGTATAGACGTTTGAACAATGTTGATTGTGCCAATCCCTAAGCATGGTATGGTTTTCCATCTGTTTACATCCTCTGCTGTTTCCTTCCTCAGTGTTTCATAGTTCTCCCTGTAGAGGTCTTTTACCTCCTTAGTTAAATATATTCTTAGGTATTTTATTTTCTTTGTTGTTATTGTGAAAGGTACTGAGTCTTTGATTTGGTTCTCAGCTTGACTGTTGTTGGCATGTATGAATGCTACTGATTTGCATACACTGATTTTGTAACTTGAGATTTTGCTGAATTTATTTATCAGTTCCAGAAGTCTCTTGGCAGTCTTTGGGGTTTTCTACATATAAGATCGTATCATCAGCAAAGAGCGATAGTTTAACCTCTTCTGCCCCCATTGAATACCCTCGATTTCTCTCTCTTATCTGATTGCTCGGGCTAGGACATCTAGCATGATGCTGAATAGAAGTGGTGATAGTGAGCAACCTTGTCTGGTTACAGTGCTAAGCAGAAATGGTTTCGATTTTTCTCCATTCAGTATGATGTTGGCTGTGGGTTTGTTATATATGGCTTTAATGATTTTAAGGTAATTCCCATCTCTACCTATTTTGTTAAGCGTATGGTAATTTGTTATAGCAGCCCAATTTAAGACATCATATCTTTGTATGCGTAACTGAAAAAAAATTTTAGAAACCCAAATCATAAGAGAAAACAGAATACAAGAACTGACCACTGAAGCAAAAGGCTACATCAAGGAGGACTACAGAGATACACTGGCAATAAAATAATAAAACTATCATTATTTTTACCTAAACACAGTAATAAGCTTAAAACCAAAATAATTATTTGAAAGAGAAAATACTGAGTTTAAAACCAACAGATACAGATATCCTTTGTTGTAGACAATTTGAGATCTGTTCTCTGAAAATAAATCCATGGGCTCTACTGCTGGGAGCACCAAAGTTGACCTAGTTTTTTCTTTCCAATTAATCTGGCTATTGTGTTCTTTCAATTCTATGTGTTACCATAATGTCTTTCAATAAATGCCCATTTTACTTCTGTCATCCAACTTCAGTTGCTCGCAATGAAAGAACCCAACTGATAATCATTTTTATACCTAATTAGTAGTATATATTATATCATACATCCATGGAGGTGAATTAATTTCTACTTAAATTTAGGACATCTGCTACCAGGTGAAACACAATAGGTGTTTAGAGGAGTCAAGACCATAAAAGCTTAACTTCTATGTTTAGGCAACTTTATTATACAAATTTAGAGCTTAAAAGCAAAGGAGTTAACTCCTTAGTATAAATGCAAGGTGACTTAGCTATTAAAAAGTAACAGTCATTTCATCTAAGTATTTTTTAGCTCTCATTTTCATCTTATGCCAAGGTTACTAGACTCTTTATATAGCCCGGATTCCTGCCAGGGACCTGATGTTAGCATGTACTTGTTACTCAGTAAGTTCTAGAAGAGATCATAATTATTCCAATCAAGATTACCCTTTATTCAAGAGTATGAGGTATTTAATGTTACTTTTGTTTTCCTCAATCTCAAGGTAATGATTTATTTGCAAAACAGAAGGACATGCTCTATGAAAGCAGAGTAGAGCATCTCCAGGTTTAAACCTGAATATGCATTTTAGTATCTCACTGACTGTTTCATAAGAAAATTGGACCTTTTGCTTAATGTTTAGAAAGCATCAAATTAAAGAAAACAGGTATTACAATATAAACCATTAGGTAATACAATTTTTACAAAGCAAAGAGTGGGAATTCTCCTTTAGAAAAGGACAAAAGCTATGCAAAAAGGATTCCCAAGACACAAAAATAAAGATACAAAGAAATCAAACACACCTTAAAACTGGCATTCCTAATCAGAGTTTCCCAGATGAACTATGAGGAATTCCTTGTAAAATTAGATATAAAATGTTACAGACTCTGGAGACAGTCTGTATTTTTCCTAAAATACTTAAAGTGACTCATTTACCTTAGAGAAAGTTAAGACCCACTGCTTCAGAATGCCAAAATCTCTAAGTAAAGAGAAGGGGATACAATAGTAATTCTCTGTTCCAGAATCTCTGGAACAAATTAAGTCCAAGCAGACTGCAGTTGACTACACTTAGTGAATGATAGCCAGTGAAAAAGTGTTGCTTTTCTGAGTTTACTGAAATCTTTAGTTGTAGAATTTTTATTCACACAGAGAAGTGAAGATCTTTTATTTGGGCAAGACTCAGAGAATGAACAACAGCTTAGAGCATTAAGGACACTGAGAAATGGCTCTTGTTACTAAGAGGAAGGAATATAACATGTCAAAGAGATTGGAATGGATTCAGTGGGATAAGAAGCCATTAGTTCTTGTATTAATACAAAGTTTATGTGCGCCTCAGACTCAGCAGTCTTCCATTTAGTATTTTCTATTTAACTTAAGTAAAGGGTAGTGTGCGTAAATCTGGCCGAGTGAAATAGCTAATGATTAATTTCATTGTACAAAATCCTCTTGACAAAAATCCTTCTCACACAGAGAATTAAATAAACGTAATCACAGTCATGCCTACAATCTAAAATCAGGTGGCATGCCCCAAAAGAAAATTATCACAAAATTAAATGCTATTATGGGGCTTCATGGTCTCATACAGAAGCATCAATTCTGACCATTTATTTTTGGCATATAAAGTTCAGACACCTATCAGTCTTCTATGAATGGAGCAAATCCACCTACAAAGCCATATACGATCTCTAGAGTTTCACAGCACTCAAACTAAAGAAAACTTATAAAAAATCTTAGTTTTGGGCCGGGCGCGGTGGCTCAAGCCTGTAATCCTAGCACTCTGGGAGGCCAAGGCGGGTGGATTGCTCAAGGTCGGGAGTTCAAAACCAGCCTGAGCGAGACCCCGTCTCTACTAAAAATAGAAAGAAATTAATTGACCAACTAAAAATATATATACAAAAAAAAAAAAAAAATTAGCCGAGCATGGTGGCACATGCCTGTAGTCCCAGCTACGCGGGAGGCTGAGATAGTAGGATCGCTTGAGCCCAGGAGATTGAGGTTGCTGTGAGCTAGGCTGACGCCACGGCACTCACTCTAGCCTGGGCACCAAAGTGAGACTCTGTCTCAAAAAAAAAAAATCTTAGTTTTGGGTCAAATCTCCACTAAGTTTAAACAAAAAAAATTTTTAAACAGTTTCTGTGACAAGAGTAATAAACCTTCATTATTAAAAAAATCATCAGTATTCCTAACACTCATGACAATCTCAGCCACTACTTTGGTGTTTTTTTCTATTAATATGCAAATATGTATATGTACTACATAGAATTGGGGTGATAACAATCTGTGTGTAAAATATTCTTTTATATAACAGTAGGAATACTGTCCCATGTTATTATATAGCCTTTAAAAACCATAATTTTAATGGTTTTACAATGCCCTTTCCACCTGTATGTTTTAGAGTTTATTTCATTTTCATATTATGTGGACTTTACATTATTTTTCAATTTTTTGCTACTTTAGACTATGCTAGAATAAACTTTACCCATGCATTTTTTGCTCATTTTTAATTATTGGGATAATTAAAGTCAGAGTATGATCATGTTTATAATCTTAAAAGAGAATCCTACGAAAATACTAGCAATTTAAAATCATACAATTATTTCTTAGATGCATAACACATTGCCCCAAGTGGAAATTTATTCACAATCTCTAAAGAATTTATCTTTAAATTTCCTGCTATATCCTCTTGCTGGTTTAAATATTCTTAAATAAATGCAATCAGCATACTGGATTTGGAATAATCAAACAATGCCTTCAAAACAGTCATTGAGTCACAACTCTTAACACAATAGATGTGTGAGCTTCAATAAATCATTTGAATTTTTCTGAACTTCAGCCTCTATCTGTAAAATGAAAGTATGTGTGCTTATCTAAAATCATTATCAGCAAACTGACCTTTAGAATTGTGAGTGCTCTTTAAAAGTACATTGATACTGTCTATGATGATCTAGTGACAACTCAGAATATCTATGATTTGGAAATTGTTATATTTCTAAAAGAATAAACAAAGGATTAATTTTATAATACAATGAAAACATTTCAGAGGCACAGCCTATGGAAGAGCATTCTTCTGGGATTTACTAAATCAAAATAGGTTAATCCTCAGTTAAAATTATAGTCAATCAAGCCTCTTCACTCCAACCAAAGTGCATGGCCACAAAAAGACCAAAGGGGAAATTCCTAAAATCTCCAAAGAAACAGGGTAGAAAAGTTACATGTAGAAGATGAAAATCAGAGAAGTTTAATATGCTTAATATCAAACGTATAAGACTTTTGGTAAAAGTTTTTACCAAACTTTTTGGTAAAAACTTGTTATTGCTAAAGCTCTCGGAAAAGATAAGAATAGGGAGATAGTGATATTATCTAATGTTTTATGATAAACTTTCATATCCAAATTTTCATATCCATAATTTTAGCATCTACGATGAAACTGTACCAATAGAGTACAAACTGTACCAATACCAAAGAGAACCAATAAATTTAATCATATAATTCCAAAAAAAGAGAAAAGAATAAATAATTCTTTTTAGTAGTTTTCTAAGCTGTCTACTCTCCTCTATTTTGTCACATTTCTTCTGTTTTTATAACTAATGTGCCTTTTCTATCCAATTGCAACTTCTGCCAGCATGAGCCTCCAAGTAAATGTTAATTAATGCCATAAATATTCAATTTTTACTTAGCTTCTATCATATTTTCATTCATACTATCTCCTTTCCCATTTTCCAACAGCCCCCGTTTCCATTACTAAGTGTCATAGATGATGCTATCATTATATTGTTTTCTGTATTTATAACGGTCCAAGCTCATATCCCCAGACTTATAGGTGACACCTTTATTCCCCTCACATATTAGCTTTTCCTTTCTCCTTCCTCCTTGACAGAAACAATTTTCAATAGTCTATGTGAAAGATGAGCTCACCATCCTTACATACTTAAAATTACAGACATACTTGTGAGATTTATTTCAATGGTATTGCCATCTGCTCTTTCTATGTGACAAGAAAGAGGTTTTACCACTGCAAATTAAACTATTGATTCATTTAAATTATTCCACTTCTAGCTGTGACCTATATTTGATTTTCCAGGAAATATATGAAAACAGTAATGAACTGTGACAACTATAATACTATGGAAGAAACAAATTTTTAAAATGCTATTAATAGGTTTGGTTTCCTTTTATTGCTATTTTACTTATAAAACTAAGGTTCACCAAGTTTACTATAAAACAGCTTGCTAAAATATTTGTCTTGAATTTTTAAACTGTAGCAAGTAAAAGATATGGCTTAAAAGAAGCTTAGAAAAGTAAGCTTTAGTTTTCTGTAAAAATCAGAAACTCGCATTTTCTAATAAATTCCTTCTAATTATTATTTATTAGATACTGATAAAGTATGTTTTGAATGATTGGCTTTATTTAAAAAAACTGGTCATGATGATCTCAAATGAAAGAAGTTAGTAATGATTAGACAAAAGATACACAAATGAATTAGAAATGCTTTGTAGCTTGTGGGTTAAAAAATCTAAAAAATGTAAGGCATATGGATCAGAAAGGAAAAGATGTAAAAACTGTTTATTCATAGACAATATGTATGTAAAAAATTCTCAGAAATCTACAAAAGCACTAGTACAATTAAGTGAAATTAGGTTTCAGATTAAGGGCAATATACAAAATTCAATTATATTTCTATATACTAGCAACAAATTATTAAAAAAAGAAATTTTAAAACATTACCATTTATGATGGCAATAACATATGAAATGCTTAGGGATAAATTTAGCAAAATATGTGCAAGATATATACATGGAAATATAGAAAACTAAAGCTACATGGAAAACCAAAAACGTTGCTAAGACAAACTAAAGAAGACCTAAATAAATGGAGAAATATATCATATTCATGGATTAGGATACTCAGTATTTTTAACATGTCAGTCCTCACCAAAATGATCTTTAGATTCAATACAATCCCAATCAAAATTTCAGCAGGCTTTTTTGCAAAAGCTGACAAAGATTTAAAAATATTATCTATGAAAATTCAAAAAAACAATAGTCAAAAATTTTGAAAATGAAGAAAAGAGTTGAAAGATTTATACTATCTGATTTCAAGAATTACTATAAAGCTACAGTAATGACAGCAAGTGTTACACAGTCATAAGGATAAATCCTATGGAATAAGATAGAGCCCAGAAACACACCTAAAAAATCAACTGATTTTCTACAAAGGTGCCATCATAATTCAATCCTTCCTTTATATATTTTCAAACATATGTGAGGGGAAAACACTATTACTCTGCATTATTCTTTTGGAAATAAACAGGACTAAAACGTGTAGAGGCTTACTCTTCCCTGATTAGTAACACATTAAATCCACATAGAAAGGCATCTCAGTGTTTCATTTCCTCAATGATCAGCAATTAGTTCTTCTCCTCTGGGAGCTAAAAAGCAATCAGCTATGTACTACAGAAATGTAACTGCTTTTTCCTTTCTTTAAACTAGATGATAAAGGAAGTAAAAAGACTGATCATATGATCCCTGAATGCATAAGGAAAACAAAACAAAATCTGTCAAACAGAAGCTTTAGAAATTTATTCCAGATTTAACATGGCAAGAAAAGCCATCATAACGATGGAAGATGTAATGTCAAAGAATCCATAATATGCCTTTGGAGTGAATGAAAAAGAATATCAGCCTGCAACTGCATCAAATGTTGGACTGTTTTGTATAAAATCATTTTCTCATTAATACTGGAAAAGGAGACGATGGACAAAAAAGAATTAAAATTTTCAAAATTAAAACCAAAATTTAAATTACTCGTATTTCTTGGAAAAACATTTTCAAGAAAATACTGACAAGTGGTATGATTCATAGTTGCTTTTCAATATTCAATAAATACTATATTCTTCAAGATTCTAATATCCCTCTTTGAAATATAATGAAGTGTTAGTATTTTTAGACCTGAAAGCTACATACTTCATTCGAAAGAAAACCATACTCCATTGTCCTTTCATTTGCCCTTTTAACTAAGGTAGGTTTTTAATACTGGTGAAAGTAATAACACTAGAGGATACAACAGCTTTGAAGCTAAAGGTTGGTTTTCCTTCGCCAACTCTGACTACACTAAGTATGGTCGATATTTTGATTGTTTGAAAAGGTCAAATGGGAGAAAAGAAAAAAGGACAGCAGTATTTAATCAATGCCTACTCTGTGCTAGACAAAGTAGTGTGCTGATAAATGCTTAACAACCAACTCTCAGTGCATGTGTGTAATGTATATGTGTTTATATAAATTTCACTGATAAAATGATGTATAGCACACAATTTACAAACTATAATAAAATGTACATATGTTTTACTGTAATTTTGTAGAGCCAGTTGAATCTTACAAAATGTTTAGGATTTTGGAAAACTCATGAGAAGCCAACTCAGGGTTGCAACTGATGAATGAGTGTGGTTCCAACCTGAATGTTTGATATTTTCATTTATATTAAAGAATAAGAGGAAAGTGAAATGACAAAGATGTACATCATAACTTCACTTGTTCATTAATGACATGAGCAACTTCTTAGACGAGTTAAATAATAGTTTAGAACATGCCTTCAATTCACAATAATGGACAACTGACACAATTTTTAAGTTCAAACTGCTTTATTGGCATTTTCTCCATCAATTTCTTAAATTTAGACAGTCAAAAATATATTGAAGCAGGCCCTGATTTGTATATACCAATTTCTATTGTATAAAAACTACCATGGAAGATTTCAAGCTACCAATGTGACATCACTGAACACAGAGTTGGGAAGAGATATGCAAGTAGCACACCATTACACAGTGTTTCACCATAAAGATATAATATACATAAATTATAATCAATGTAGCAAAATAATTAAGTGATGAGTTTTGAGCATTTATTGCCTTTGCTTTTAAAATAGTTTAATTATAAGTTTATATAATTTAATTTTTAATAATAGCTATGTTTAACAATCAGCTCATAAGATTTCTGAAAATTTCACAATTGGCTCTCATCAGCTGGTATAAGCCAGTTCCAATATAACCCTGGCTGGACATCAAATACGTGTTTCACAGACAAGAGAACTACAACTTAGCAGTGATTTGTCCAAAATCACATAATCGGTACATGATAACACTGTGAATCAAGCAGGGATATGGATGACTCTAAATGTGCTCTTACCTCCCAGGTTATTAAAGATAGAATTTATACCAAACTTTTGTCTTAGGATCCATACAAGGTTTTTCTTTGCAAATGTTTAAGTGGAAATCTGTCTCTGCTATGTTCTTTTGATTTCAAAGATTAGAAACTCTAATCACATTAAATAAGAGAAGTTTTGCTTCACAAAGATGAAGGCTTCAGTTGGAGAGCTGGGGACCCAACCATAGAAACGTTGATAAATGTGTACTTCATGGGAATTGGAAAGCCATGGAAATTGAGAAATTGGCCAGGCTTCTTATCTCTTATGGTTATAAAGTCTCTTACTTTTCTGTGTACATGTGCTCTGTTCACCCTCTACTAGATACGTGTGTTATCTCATTGTTTTTGTCTTATAGAGTCCAATTAAAATCAGAATAATTTTCCTGTATCATCTCATAAGAGTAAAAAACCTTCTCTATTATTAACTTATTATTTAAAAAAAATCTTCGCTAGCCAAATTTCAGACAACTTACCATTATTCACTGAGAATCTATTAAATGGGAAATAGTACTAAAGAAACAACAGATAATTCCTACACTTAAGAATATTAAAATCTAACAATTAAAGCAAATTGCAAACTAAACAATACATTCATCTGCAAACTTTTAGTGACTAATAAGTACAAATAAACAATCCATTACCAAATGAATGGATAAGAGGTTTGAACAATATATGCCTTACAATCAGTTTCCTTTCCTTTCCTATGCCTTACCATCTTCAGAAAGCCAGTGAAGATAAAAGCTGTTTATAGGCTAAATTGTTAAGATTACATTAGTCTTCTAAAAAAAGTATACTCATTTCTAAGCTTTAGGAATCAGGCAATGAAATTAAATAACACTTTGCTCCTTTGATCAGATCTACTAAATGGTTGTGAGTGAGAAAGTCAGAATTAAGAGGAAGAATATGTTAATAGTTTCAAATATTAAATAAGCAGGTATTTACTAATGATTAAGAACAAAAGACCACTATAT
>VSMD01016207.1:0-27694 GCA_008750895.1 Mirza zaza
GGGGCGGCGTGGGAGGGCGCAGGCGGGAAGGAGGGGTCCCAGACGTTCTGGAGGAAGAACTGTCTGAACTCGATGCGGAGGATACGGAAACTGAGAGGAAGAAAGGGAACGAGTTTAGTGAGAGATTTGATGTCAAGATAAAGTAGGGCAAAAAATCTAAATAAATAAAAATGCTGCGATGAAGGGAGAGAGTGTGAACCGAGAACAGCAGAGGGCCCAAGAGGAGTGACTGAAGAACAAAAACATTTAAGAGAAAGACTGCGAAAAAGGAACTTGCAGGAAGAAAATCAGAATAATATGGTATCGCAGACACCGAGGAATGAGGGTTTTCTCTTTCAGTGTAGAGATGTGGGCCACACTATGTTGCCCAGTCTGGTCTTGAACTCCTGACCTCAATCCTCCTGCCTTAGCCTGGTCACTGGGATTAGTGGTGTGAGCCATCGTGCCCTAAGGGATGGGTCTATCAAAAAGGAAAGAGTGGCCAATGAGTGTAAAAAGGCGGGAAGAGATTAACAGAGCAAAGGACTGAAAGACGCTGTCAGGCTTGTTAACAAGGTCATCGATGACCTTGGTGCGAGTGGGTTCAGCGGCGCGGGGAGGACAGGAACGAGGGGGAGGCAGCAAGGGGGACTGAAGCCCAGGACACATGGAGGGCTACTGGCACAGAGCTGTTTGTAATTTGTTCGTCCTTTCTTCCTTGCACGCTTTCTTTCTTCCTTGTCTTTTTTGAAAGCCGCTGACAGACAGGCAGAAGAGAGACGGAGGCAGGGCTCTTGCCGTGGGCCGCTCCGGCCTGCGTGTCTCCAGGGGCGGCAGCACGGCGGTCTGCACTGCCGGTGACGCGCCCTGAGGTTGGCCAAGGACAGCAGTTGAAGACACAGGAGAAAGAGGGAAAATCATGAGAATTTCAGGTTCCCGAGAAAGAAGGAGGAGCTAGAATTCAGAATGTGGGGCTGGGACAGCCATTGGAGAAGTGGAACTATAAGAAGTTACTGTTCCCTTGTAACTGGAAAGGGTAGGAAAAGTATAGGTGCAGATTCAAGTCCACCTGCAGATTTGAAGATAGGAACTTGCGGGGGCATGGTCTGATGGACTTTGTTTTCTGTGTGGGTCTCTACTATTAGTGAGGAGGACCAGGCAGCAAGAAAGTTCAATATAACTATAGGAAGGAACAATATGGAAGGGGCCTAGGTTAATTCATTAATTAGCACTCTTTTGATTGCAGATATAGACTTAAAGTAGGTTAAGCAAAAGGGAAAGTTTATTATAGGGATAAGTTTGTGTGTACAGTTAGATTCTAGATGACCTTAAATGCAAGACTAAAGATGGACTTTATTTTGTTTGGTAATAGTAAATTCATTTAGGTCTTTAAATAGCATTGTGATGAAAATAAAAACCTTCTTCTAGACAGATAAATCTGACTGAAGGTGATTAACACTGAAATAATTGAGACTAAGAAAACTGCTAAATTGACTGGCTGTCCATAACTGGTCCTGTGTATAATTGGACCCTCGACTACATTAGGGTAGTTCAAGTTTTAAGATTCCTCATCTCTGTGATCACCCATAAAATGTAGTTACCCAGGGCCTCTGCTTATCTAAGTAGGAGGATGGTAAAGAACTTACTTCCTTCATTTGTCTTCTCTGTCAGTGTAGTTGGTCACCCCTGCCTTCTACTGGGACTTGGCCTCCCCCACCATCTACCTTGACAGTCCTGATCTCACTGTCTTCCCTCTTGATCTACTGGAGCTGTGTACACACATTTTCATACCATTTTTTGGTGGTCACTTCTGTAACCTAACTGTATGTCTATTTATAGGTTGTCATATATATTTTTTATGACTTAAATGGAATTGTTTGGCAAAAGCAGAGCAGTCTTAGTATGCAACACTCACTGACACCAGAAGCACAGTGAAGGCGAAGTGATTCCCAGATGCACCAGAGTTTAGGGGCTTCTAACAGCTCCTAGACATGACCGAGCATGCTCAAACAGTTCTTGGCTCTGAAGCTGGACAGACACGCACTTGAGATCAGGCTCTTATTAGCTGTGTGATATTAGGCACGTCAACTAAGCCTCAGAGTCTCAATTTCCTTTTTTCTAAAATGGAACTCTCAAAATTAGAAAAAAATGCACGTATGCAAAAGCTTTCTGTTCCAGTTTATCTGACCTTTCTTCAGCTTCTTGCACTATCACTCAGAAAATATTTCCTAGACTCTTTTTATGTACACATTCTGTCAGACTGCATTCCTTCCTCGTTTCACATTTCAACTCAGATCTCACAAGTTTTCTCCATTAACCTTATCCATTCTTTACATGTCAACAAGTCTCTGCAAATCCTTCTTCTCACTTTTGCTGTTCCTGTGTTCCTATATTTCTATTGTTCACACATCATATTAGTGGCTGGTCCCAGCTATGTGACTGATTCTGAAGAGGTTCTCTGGTCTAAGCCACTCAGTTGGGGGACATCGAAAAAGGAGAAAATATAAATATATCTGTAAAAAATACATATAAATAATATTATTTATATATCTGACTTACCTACTTCCACTAGACTATAAGTTCCCTGCAGTGTTTGTTCAAATATTATTTGATAATCTGTGTGTGCAAGTTGTTGTTTATATGTTGTTTAGTACTCTAAGTCAAACGTTGACAGATTTATTAAATTACGGAATACAAATAGAGTATGTCATAAAAGTATCAATAATTAAATTGCAGAAAATATTTAGGGACAGAATTATGCACAAGATGTATTATGCATAGAATGAAAAGACCACAAAAAATTGAGTTTTATGAAGTTCTCTGGTTTTCCAGTCCCTTCTGAAATGTCCCAGTGATTGGAGCTCTTCTCCTGTGCCCCTGCCCAGCATCTGGTGCCCTGCCGCCTATATTCTAAGATTTCTGGGATCAGATATCCACCCACATGTCTGCACTTCCGTGCTTCTATTGATTCACAGTCACCATGAGCCACTACTTTGCTGGAATATCACAGAACATTCCCTGTGCCCTCATAATGCCATCCACATTGAAACAAAGAGGTGAATTCACAAATATTTAACCCAGCCTTGGGTAAAAAGGTCAGATTGACCACCCAAATTTATTACCTTTTTGAACCAAACACTGGTAAAATTCTAGTGAAGAAAAATGAAAGGCTTAACACATTGACTACCACACTAGAAAAAAACTTTTTCCCTGGGGCCATGGTGTTTTATTAAAACAAAATGATCCTTTCTAACTTGTTATTTTTTATTGTTTTCTGAGCATGAGTTAAATGCAATACAATCCACGTTTTTAGAATTAAATTGTCAATATTAATTGTAACAATAAGAACATCAACAAGTAAGATTTTCAGGAACCAGCTGCAAGGTTTTGCTTCACGAGGCCCTGGGCTCAAAACTAGTGTGAGTTAAATACAACTCACATGGCAGTTAATGTGTTAAACATGAAGGAAAATGACAAAGTATTTCAAGGTTATTTTGGAAGGTGGAACGCAGATGAAGGAATAGAAGTTAAAATTCTTATACCTCTAAAATGAGAAGAGAAAAGACAGCCTTTGAAATTTCATCAGACAAAATGAGAAAATATAATCCACAGTCTGAGGACAAAGAATTTGCAAAATTACTACTGTATCAAAAAGAAGTATCTACAATCCTGCATTCAACAATATTCATCATTAAATACTACATCTCAATCGACAGTTAAATACATCAAAATATAGAGTGACATATGAAACCCTCTCACATTCATAATTGAGAACATATAAGAAATATTTTTGGTAATTCCCAAAAGGGTAAATTCTATTTTTTTAAAGAAGTATAGGTCTTTAGGATAAGGATTTGATTAAAATTTCCTATTGATAAACAAATTTATTTTGTTTATTAGTTAAATCTAATAATATTTTTAGTTAAATTATACCCTTCAAAGTAGAGTACAAGGAGTCAATCACTGGTAAAAATAAAAATCAACTTCAAATATTCCATAGAACTGCAAATTTTGGCAAAAAAAGTTCCTGTGAAAGAAAGAATGACCTAAATTGATATAATATAGACCTGATTTAAATTGTAGAGGAACTCACCAAGATTCAAATCAACAATAATCATTTTTTCTCATGTTGGTGGTATGATATGTGAAAACATTCTACTGACCTAAAACTAAAATAACAAAGCAAAACAAAAATAAAAAGATTATTGTGTGCTTCCTGGGGAATGCATATTTGGCAAGGATTTCTATAAATAATCTGCCTTAAGTTTTAAATAATTTTTCTACTTCATAAATGCTAGATTATGGTTATCCCTATTTTTGATCTATTAACTCCTTATCTAGAATTTTATTAATTTAACGAACTATTATAAAAATTCCTATACTGCTTTATTTGTATTTTCCCATTGATTTTTCTTTAAGTATTTATCTTAATATCTTAAGTATATTTATCTTGATATTACATATTAATTTGCTTATTTTTTTATTTTTCAATAAGTTCTTGGTGAAACTAATGTGTACTTTTATAATCTAAGGTTATTTAGAACAAGTTTAGATCTCCATAATGATTTTGCTTCCAATGTTTTCTCCTGATAATTATTTAAGAGAAAGGATACATTTCATTGATAGGATCTAATTCTTAGAGTGTTTATAAATGCATTAGTGATGAATTGAATTTGATATGTATTATGCCAGAAATAGAGTCAAGTTTCCTATAGTATTTAAATGAAATCTTAAAGTGATATGAAAATAAATGAATTTTTTAAAGCAAGTATTTTCACATATTTAAATATTTTTATTATCCTAATAGGAAATCAGTAATTCTTTCTGTTCATATACAATATCTGTATTTAAACATATGTCTTTATTTTATGATGTAGCATGCTACCTACATAAAATTTAGAAAAATCTGAAGCAAATTACATTTTAGTGAGATCTTGTTTGCCAGAACACACAAAATTCTTGCCCTTTTAAAAAACAAATAATTTGCGTGTAGCTGTGCTTAGGCACTAACATGAAGAAATAAAGAAATTCCATCAAATCAAGATTAACAATACTTCAGATAAACCTTGTAACAATCAAATCTGGAGTCAGTACAACTAATAAACTGTTGGAACAAATAACTTGGTAATGCATAATTTTTGAAACAAAGAATTCCAAAATGTCTGACTTTATAATATATCCTTATCTAAACATATACATACATGTACATACACAAAACACATAAAATGAAACAATATACTTTAAAACTATTATCTCCTATTGCCCAATTTAGAAGATTTGTTTATATGGGGGGGGGTGACTGTAAATATTTGTTTTAAGTATAGAAAGCCGGGCATAAGAATATATGTTTACTAGTTTGTTTTTTCCTTAGAAGAAACCCTGCCAACACTCCCGGCAGTCCTGCTGTAGAAATCAGCATCCACTAGTCATTTATATCAAGCCAACATTCTTGTTTTTATCACTATTTTATAGAATCTCATACTTACAAATATATCCTGTAGAGCAGTCCACCATGCTAAATTTTATCTCCTCTTTATTATGATCCTTTTGAAATCAGGTTCTGAAATTTCACCAGACACCCAGCATTTTATTTTTCCCAGCATAAAAGGATTTTGCTGTCTCTATAATAATTACCTTCTGTGGCACTCTGGCCTCAGTATGAATGTTCTGTTTTTACACACAAGTATCTATGCAAAGAGAGGTTTTGTTGAATATGGAAAGTAGTGCTGTGGGATTCCAATGCATTGCTGATAAAGAGGTTTTATCAGACGTTAGCAGACCAGCTGAAGTGATCAGATAATTGGAAGCAGTAGCTCCATGAAATCTTCAATGTAATAGTCAAACCCTTTTCCCAAAATAATTCATTTTCTAGTTTTAAAAAATGTATAGCCTAAAGTAAAATCTCTTTTTAAAAAGACAGAGAATTGAGTACAGACATGTAGGCCACCACTGCACACACATGTCATCAAATTGTTGAGAACCATTAAAATCGATCTGTTTGGAATAGTCAAATCACTAGGGACTTATCACAATTGAAGGATCTAAAAAGGACTCTTTTATAGTCAAACCTTTCTAGTTTCTTCAACTGGTTCTTTAGGGCAGTTTTGAACTCTCCATTATTTTCCAGTTTGTTAATATGCTTGTTAAAGTTTAGATTGGATCCAATGCTTAAAATGAGGTCTAATGAATACAGAATAAGATGACATTATTAGTGTCCTTGTCCTGGATCTAATCCAACTGTGTGTGTGTGTGTGTGTGTGTGTGTGTGAAAGAGAGAGAGAGAGAGAGAGAGAGAGAGAGAGAAAGAAAGAAACAGAGTGGTGGGAGTTGAGAAATGCTGTAAGAAAATAGCAAAAAAGAAGATCAGAATGCAGTTGATTCTTAAAATATTGAGGAGTCCAATAAGGTAGAAGATTATCTTTACTTGCATTTAATGATTTTGAGGTTCAAGCCCAAAGAGACTGAATTTGTCAAACCTAAAGGATGAGTTTGGGACTAGAACAGGCAAACAGACTTCCAAATGTCAGAAGCCGAGCAGATGCAGCAATGGCACAAGAGGTGCAGGGTTTGCCTTAGTTGGGAAGGATCCAGGTTTGCTGATAGCACCTGCTTTCCCTTGTTGCTAGTGGTTCCGGTTTCCTTCCCTACCTCAGGACATTTGGAATGCCACATCTCTCCAGGAAATCTTCAGTGTCATAGTCAAATCTTTTCTTCCCCGAAAAATTCATTTTCTGGGATTCAAGAATGTTGAACCTCTTTCTCATGGTTTGGATGCAGGGAGCTGGCAGGAAAACTCTGCAAGGGCTGCCCTCTAAGGTGCTTTTACCCTCTTAGTCTCTAGGAGCGCCCCTTTCAAACCCTGCTTAAATAAGGGGTCGGAAATAAGCATCTTCCTACATGGTAAAAATTGGGCATCAACAGAGACTGAGAAATAAAGAAGTTGTGGAATGGACAGTAACAGAATGAGTAGGTAGAAGGTATTCCTGGAGGAATTCTAGAACAAAGTGTAGGTGCTTGTGGCAGATTTCTAAGCATGTTTAGTTTCCTGAAGAAGGGAAGGGCAAGTTCAATTAATGGAGTGAGAGCAATGTCATCCTTGGAGCATAGGTGAATCAGAATGATTCGGAGCTGTCGGGCAGTACCGGGATCATAGTGCTTTCATTGATGCAGCTTGGGAATGCCCTTTCCTTTGAAAGGCTGAGTCTTTCCAACTAACTGTAATCTGCCTACTATAGAGCATTCTTAATCTATTCTTATTTCAGCCAAAATAAGTCCAAAGTAACACAAGTTCAAATAGGTACAATTAAAGAATATTTAGTAGTTTGTATGTTTAAAACCCAGAATGAACTTCACAACAGAATAATGAAATATTAGAAATTATAAATATTGGAATTTGCCATTTATATCTTCTGCAAAAAAGGGAGAAATATAGCTACTTGGTTAATGCCAGTGGTGGTGGTTTAACAAATAACCCATAGGCCGACTACTCACGGTGCATCCTGTTTATATCATACAGTTTTTGCCATTTGTTCATAGGATGGCACTTTTCAATATATTCTAGGAACAGGATGAATTCTTAGACACTGGTGGATTCTTCAGGGAAATGTATCCAGCAGGGAGAAGTTTGGGCAGTGTTTGGAGGAAGACGGGCGCCTGCTCCTGCTTGAACCCTGCACCGGCCCTCCCAGCGCGTCCTGTCTGCCGGTGCTGCCGTCCCGCGTCTCCTCTCTGCGCAGTGTCCTCTGTCTTGGCAGACTCAGTGTCCCCGGCTCAGAGTGTGGCCTAAAACTCTGCAACCCAGACACTTGACCCATCCTGGTCTTGTCCCCTCTGACTTCCTGCCAACCAGAAACAACCTAACTTTGGCTTCTGGTTTGTATGAGCCCAAAACATAGTGACAATATAAATTAGAAACAGATTACTGAGTACCTGACCCTGTTGCCAGCACACAATGGACTTAAATAGCTGTTAAAGTTAGCATTTTCGTCTGCATTTATTCAAATGGCTGGCTTTAAAGATGCCTTTAGTTATAATCGTAGTCCTGCCATTCTAGAGAGTTTAGTCACTAACTCCCATTCTTCTTTCCCTCTTGGCAGCTGCCTTAAATCCATTCTCTTGGTCCTCCCTGGAAGTCAGTAATGCTCTCAGGTTTTGGATTTCCAGCTTGTAATTGAAAACAACAGTGGTCCTTCTTGGCTTCTCTTTTCTCCTGAACACTTGGTGGATCATCGTGTCCTTCCTGACCAGCTTCCAGGGCATCAGTCAGAATGTTGTTTCCTCCAATGTAATTAAGGCAATGTTAACATAGCTAAAAAAATGATATTCTTTTCCTGGATGTGAACAAAGCTGTCCGCAGTGGTTTAATGTGGACTGAGGGTGTCTATTTGCATTTTTGCATATCTGCGCTGTTTAATCTGTGGAATTTTCCGAGGACTGGGTGGAGGGTGCCTCCCTTTGAAGAAGATTTGCATTTGCTCTGTCAGGCAGCCCAGGTATTTCCAACCCAGGACTGCTGTGCTATTTACTTGGCTTGAGCTTCCTGGACCACACAGGTAGGATAAATTTAAATTACAGACCTGGTATTACACTGAAATAGATATGTGTCCTTGTCATCAGTCTTTGCAGGTGACTAGTGTTTTCTGTCTACTCTTTCACAGAAGGTGTAGCAGTCTGTGAGTCCCTGGCTCAATGTAGGACAGCCTTCGATTTCATTTTCTGCCTTTCAAAGGACTCTTAAAAGCCAGATCTCTAGGTAACTGAGATTACCAACTGCTGAACTCACTTATACTTTAAATGCTAGTTTATGATTTGGGTTTAGGACTTCCTTTGTTTATTTCCCCTTGATTTCCCTTATTCTTTGCAAGCTTGGCTACGCATTTAAATGGGAGATGTACCTGTTATATTTTTTCCTAGCATTTCTAAGTGTCTGGTAGAGAGAAGATCTTTCATGATATGTCCTGAAACATGTCATAAAACATACTACATCCTGAAACATACTATGCTCCATATTTTTCTTTTTATGAAATAATGTAATATATTCATTTTTAGACAAAAACGAATGCAATGAAATATCAAGGAAACTGGAACTTGAGCATTTCCTCGTTGTTACAGATGGAAAGCACTATTGTTTGCTTCTTTAAATGAGGAAGGCCTTGAACCCACAGGGGCCCACCAGTGTGTATTTGCAAAGCTTTGGCTAGTCTGTTTCTAATCACCTAATCAACTCCCTGTCCTTGTTTGGAAGGTAAGCCTGTCCCTTTCCGCCATGTGCAAAGTATATAAATTTTCTGCTATAGAAGAGCAGAACAAACATACTTATGCCACGTTTCCTGGTTTTTTCCCCCATGACAGAAATTAAAATGGTTTTTCTGCAGATCACCATTTAAAAACTTATCCACCTAATCTTGAAACAAATCTGTCCCAGGACAGTGGCCAATGATGATAAATACCCCCATCCCACCTAGGCTAGTGTGGTGTCCAGTGACTCAGGAATTGGATGGCTAGGTAGTGACTCAGAGGCTGGGGTAATCTGGAAAGAGAAAGATACCTCCTTCAGCTGACAGGTGGGACCTAAACCAGTTTAGAGCTCAGGATTATCCTGCATGCTTTCTCCCTCCTTTTCTAAAGGAATATCCCACTTTTCTCATTTATGCTTCACCTGGATATGTGGGCATAGCATTGAGACTAGTGTAGTAGATGTTCAATAAATGCTTTAAGAATGAATGAATACATTCTCCAACAAGTTCATCCAAAACAAAAACTATCCTTTAGTGTTTGTTTTAACTAATTTTCACTTGTATAAAAATTGTGGGGTGGAGTTTGGGAAGGATTATATTGTATGAGTTTTCCCATGCCTCATAGTTTCTTAAGAGGTAGTCCTGCCTCTCTGCTGCAACTTTCTTATAATCTATAATTAGTGTAATGATTAATGAGATATGTGTAGAAATGCCAAGCTTTGTAAGTATAATTTACACAAATATATGTGTTTACATGCAAATTTGAATAATGGAGTCCTTGTGACTCTGGCAAATAAGGAACTAGAATGAAACACAAAGCAAACGTTTGTCTTTAGGATCCAAAACTAGCATGATGAAACTGGAGCTTAAAATCTTTGAAAGGTTTTAAGGACATAATAGTGCAAATAAAATTGGATAAAACAAGTTTAATGTTTTAGGAAGGCAAAGAATTAAAAAAATTTGCAATCCCAGAAGCTTCAGAAGCCTACTTTGATATACTTTTTCCCCTCAAGTTTGAATATTTGGGAAGTTGCTTTAAGAACTCTAAAACTCATGCGGCAAATAAATGCTTTTTTTCCAGATATATAAAATGTATACTTGAACCATTATTGCTGAAGAAAAGGTAATTTTGCCCAAAGAAAATTATATCTACTCTTCATGAAGAGTAATTACTATTATAAGAAATATAATTCTGGGTGCCTGGAACCTGTAGGGTATTTTGAATGCACAGTATCAGGCTAACAGAGATTATCTGAGTGATTTTTACAGATGAAGCTGAGCAAAGGAACACAAGAAGGATGAATTGTTTGAAAAAGAAAAATTTCAGAAAATTAAAAACAAGCATCCATCTTTCCCAAACGCATTTTCAAGTATTACAGAAAATAGTATCTAATACAACATTGAAACTTGTTTAACTCTATTGAAAAATTCCAAATACAATAATTTAGTAGAAATGGCATTTTGGTTGTTTTCTCCCCCAGGGTCGGTGAGCACTTATACCATCTTATTGCTTTTCCATGTGAGTAGGAAGGTAAATAGAAATGGGAAATTTATATCAATTGTTTGCTTTCCTTATAACCTTTTCCAAACAGCTTTGTGAAGGCAACTTTTACAAAAGGAGAAGTATTTTTATATTTAAATGTCGGTTGGCTATGTAGGAAGTGGAAGAGCTTACATTAGAGACTGCTTCTAATGCAACTCCATTTTAAAGTAGATGTTCTATCACAGAAATTTAGAATTTCAAGGAAATTTAGATAATCTAGTTCAAAGCTTTCATTTAATTGAAAAAAGAAACTGATCTCTTGTGCATTGTACTGAATCACACAGTGCCTGGGATACAGCTGAGGCTAGAGCCCAGACCTTCTAACTGCCCAGTTCTGTGTACTTTTTACTATAAATATAAGGGCTCTCATTCCCTTTCTGGTTTACTTCTGGTAAATGGAAGAATCATAAATCTCTTACACTCTCATCTCAATTAGGTAATAGCCTAGAGTTTTTAGGCACATGTGTTTATAGATCTACCTCCCTCCATTCTTTCCAGAAAGCCGCATGGCACAGATGCTGTGGTTAAAGGAATTCCCCTCCATTCTTGCTATATTATATTTATTGTAACTAATTAACTCCATATTGAGACTATCATTCCTCCCCTTGAGTGTTATTAACATGGTTTCTATTCAGTTGCACAAATGGAATGTTATGCTTCTGAATCTATCTGCCTCAAATGATATAATTTGGGCAGGATTCTTTAAAGAAACACAATATATGCTGCCTACTATCAGAATATAATAAAATATCTGACAGAAAAATATAGATTGAGGGGTGATGATTATTGGAAATGATTTATTTTATAAAAAAATTCCATAAAGATTCCCTTAGTTAATTCTAGCTTAAATTTCTGAAATTTAGTTTATGCCTAGTATTTCAATAACATGATGTAAACAAAATTCATTTGAATTTGATGACAAGTAAAAAGCACCCAAACTTTTCTAAAAAACTCTTGAAGCTCAAAGCACTAGTTATTTTTAATAATATAAACTATAATATACTTATTATTTTATTTTTACTTTCTGCCAAGGTCCAGGGTTGTTTGGTAGGAGGAATGATACTATCTGTAGACTGGAAACAGATTTAAATTGCTCAAGTTCAATGCCTAGAAATAGCCTGGAGAATTAAACAGGCCCGAGAAAAGGGGGTCAGAAAAGTATTACGAAAACAGTGGTAATTAAGGAATATTCCGCTTAAGTCTGTTTTAAGTCAAGCAGTATCCAAAGGGATGCGTGGCTTTATTTTTAGGCTGTAGTTTATTGATTCCTGCTGTAGCATCTGCTATTAGCAGAGCTGCTCTTAGCCTACAGATGTTTTGGTTCTGTAGAATGAGAAATTGAGTGTTTTGTCTGTCATCCTGGGGAAGAGAAATGGATCACTCTCCCGAGGAGACCTGACCCAAGGTCTGTTCGTGGGTGGACCCCGTGCAAGGTTGTTTGACAGGTACTGAGAGTCACAGTGTTCACACACAAAGCATTGCCCTGGGCAATTAGTGGTGGATTAGTCAATAAAAATAAAGCCAAGATTTTGGAGGCCATACTTGAAATGGGAACCTGAGGGTTAGAAGCCCTCCCAGGTGACAAATGGCGCAGTCTAGTGGATTAACTGGTTGACAGCGTGGGCTGGGGGCGGAGACGGAAAACCAGCAAGTGCCGGCAGCCCGCGAGACGGCGCTGTGCAGTCCAGGGATTGGCGAGAACATCACTGGAGCTTGCTGCGGGGAGAGAGGAGACACTTCATGGTTGATGAAGACACCAGACCATATCTTAAGAGGTGCTTAGAACTTAGGAAAGAGAAATTTTTATTATTCAGAGTAATAATAGAAATAGTAATTATCATTATACAGCGCATGCCCCGGGCACCGTGACGCGGGGACTTCCCCGTCGTCGAGCTGGCTTTGTGTGCGTGCGATGTGTCCGCAGTCGCGCCGCCCAATCTGGCTTTGGTGCTCTGTGTCGCGATCTTAAAAGTCTCAATTTTTCAACAAAGGACTCTTTATTTTCATTTTGCACTGAGACTCACAAATTATTCAGGTGGTCTTGTTAGAAGGAGACACAAAAAGCTAAGAGATAGATACCAGAGGCAAATTCTGCGTACATTTTAATTCTGAGTTGTGGAAAATTCTATTCTCTATTGCAGGGTTTGGAGGAGGGGCATCTAAAACCGCAGTCCGCAACCGCCACGCGCAGACCGGTACTGGTCGGCGGCCTGTTGGGACGGGCAGGGCAGGAGGGGAAGGCGGGCGCGGGCGAAGCTCCACCGCGCCCACAGCAGGGCTCGCAGCGCCGCCCCTGTCAGACCCGCGGCGCGTTCGGGTCTCCCAGGCCCTGCTGTGGCTGCGCATGCGCCGCCCGGTGCGGCCCCTTATGAGAGTCCGGTGCCTGCTGCGCGGAGCCGGCTGAGCGGGGATGCGGGCGCTGGGGAGCGGCTGCGAACGCAGATCGGCGTTAGCAGAGGGGTCTGACTGCACAATAGATGCAATGCGCTTGAATCGTCCCCAACCAGGCCCCTGAGACCTGTCCACGGAAATACTGTCTTCCACGAAAGCTTTCCTTGGTGCCAAAAATGTTGGGGACTGCTGATTTAAATAACACTGCTAGCATTGTGGCTGATGAAGGTCAGAGGGCATGGGCCCGTGCAGCCGCGGAACGTGGAGCCGCGGTGACCGGTGCTGGGGTGCCGCGGCGGGGGAGCGCCGCGTGCAACCCCGGGTGGGGGTGGTGCGGTGGGCGTAGGTGGAGCCGGGCGAGGGCTCGGAAGGCTCAGAAGCACAAGGGTAGCAGCCAGGTGAAAGATCCGTGGCAGGGTCATCCACGTTGCCTGGGCAGTTGCAGTCGACCTAATTGGGAAGCTGGGTGAGTAAACAGAACTTACAGAGTGACGTTCCCCTGACTCACTGGCGCCAAAGAGAAAGCCATTTGATTCTCAGTGTTTCAGATTCCTTATCGAAATGATTTTGCACGCAAGATGCCCGCTAACAACTAACAGTTTTCATGTGATACTATCGGTCAAGTGCTTTGCGTTCCTAAGAGATAGCTCTTTATCAGCTGGTACAGTAGCCTGTTCCTTTACAAGAAATAAATGTATCTGGGGTCTTGTAGAGCTGCCCAGGAGGATCGGCTCTGAGGACGTTGGGGAGTTCAGGCGTGCTGTCTGCACTTCTCTAGGCGCACGTGTGCGACGGCGCCCCCTGCCCACACAGGCTCCAGGGTATCCTCTGGTTCTGTTTTCTCACAGGTAAGCGCAGGATCAGACACAAGATGTTAGACCTCTCAGATATTGCAGATGGGTCCTACTTAATCCAGAGGGCTCATAAAAATGATAGTCCGTGAGCTCTCAGGGCATTACAAATAAGTTTGGTTGACTCCTTAAATTTTCAAAGGACAAAATTGACAGAGAGAAGGACAGTGAGCAGCGCAGGTCTCACAGCCGAGCGTAGACGTCTCATGCCCCGGTCTCCAGCTGTCGGGCTTCGGCTTTTCGCTTGTATCACATATGTCTGCTAGACAGGATCATTATGGATATATCTGAGGAGTTCTGTTTTGTTTTATGTTTACAGATGCCCTCAAGCTTATTATGGAGTATTTATTATTCAGAGGAATAATAAAAATAATAATTATCATTTATATAGAGCACACAATGGGCACAGTGAGCTAGGAACTTCACCTAATCATTTCAACAACCTTGAGAGGCAGATCCTATTATCTTCATTTTTCAGAAGAGGAAGTTGAGACTCAGTATCACGCGGCTCTTAATTCGATAGACGTTAGCATGTCTTCAACCACCCAGCAGCTTTGGACAGCTGCTCATCTCTGAGCAGACTCCCGTGCGTTGGGGGGTGGGGGTGGGGGCTCTTCCATCTTATTCTCACTGAGCAAGAACTAGACACTCATGACAAGGTATTAATCTTCTAGCATTTAGTCTTTGTTATGTTCTTAGCTGGATCATAGCTTGCCCTATGTTGATACTTCAGAAAAAATTTATAATTATATATATGTATGCTATTAGTTGTGAATAAGCAGAGGAAAGAGTGAACTAAAAGGATGTATTTTTCTTTGTATTAATTAATGATATTTAATTTCATTTTTTTCCAGTTGATGACATAGAAGACTTAATTTACTCCTCATGATCAAATCTCTCCATTGGAGACCATACTCTTACAAAGAATCCAAGTGAGAAGGATGGGAATGAATAAGAGCTAGGAGGGTGCACTTTTATAGAAGTGTAATGGTGACGTGTATATTTGCAACCACCCAGAAGACCACACTCAAACCGATTATTTTGATTATAAGAAGGGACAATATTTGAAATCAACTTAAGTAGAGCTCACTAGAAATGCAAGGACACCTAAGGGAAATAAAAGGTTTTCCTAGGTTGCACCTGCCCAAGATGTTTAGAACTTAGGCTAAAGGGAAGCAAAGGCCAGAGCATGCATATTCACCCCTCTGCTGGGTGCAGAGCAGAGTGTCAGGAAAGGGAGGGCGGGCAGATGCCAGTCAGGGAAGGTGCTGCGTACTTGGTGCCTTTTCTCCTGCAGCTCTTTGCCAACCCCATTCGGAGACGCAGGGCACGGCCCTGAAATAGCCTCAAGGCCCTCCTGTCACTGCTGTCCTTCATGGTAAGCAGTGAAGCCATTAGACTCCATTTACCTAAACTCACCTTGTTGTTTCCCTTATAACATTCTAGTTCCGCTAAGGTTGCTGTGAGTAAAGCAACATGTAAAGTAGCACACTGGTTCCTGTCTGACAAGCAAAGTGCGGTTTCTCATCTCTCCCCAGGGGCCACTTATAATGAGAAATTGGCCTTGTGAGCTTTGAAACTTTTCCATTCACAACCCTGTATGTCTCTTATTATTTTGCCTTTTAAAATTAGCATGCTATTTTAGACAATTAAAAAAATACACCAGGCTTTAGAAGCATAACAAGGGCATCTGTTTTGCAGCAGCTACTCATCAGGCCCTGTCTCTTCCCTTAAAACTATTAAGTTATTACCCAAAATGAGAAAATATGAAAATACATGACATGTATATTGATTATGTTTTCATTTTGAGGCTCTTCTACATATCTAATGGATGGATATTTGTGTGTAGATTTGGTTCCTGTTTCCCCATGAGACTGTGCTGAATTCTAGAATGTGGTAGGACTCAGAGGGCATGATAATTCTGCAATGTGGTTATATGGCACCTGGCACCTTGTATTGTCCCCTTAGCACCAGACCATCAACTGGATTTTCTTGTTAATAATGGCCATACTTTGCAGGTGTTAAGTTTTAGAATTTAGGCAGTGATTTGAAGTTATTGGGAGAGCAAAAAAGTCTTCTGATTTCATAGGTACCTCTCACTTGTGCCCTAGCTGCGGTCTGTATGCACTCCTGTGTCACTGTGCTTATCACAAGGCACTACACTTGCTTGTTGAATTGTCTGTCTCCCTCCCTCTTGGAGAAATAGGGCATGTGCTGTCTCAATCATTCCTGGGTCCTCAGAAAAAATTAATGCATGGCCTTCATGGGCACTCTATAAATCTTTGTGCAACTGAATTGATACCCTTAATATAATATTTGAGTACCTTTAATATATCAAGTATTGGAAAGAGTACCTTAAAGACATTTAATCTTCATAATAATCATAAGAGGTTGTTTGTTTTGGTCTTCATAATAGACATAAGGAATCTAAACTTCAGATAGGGTAAGCAGCATGCTTACTAAACTTCAGCTGAGCTACTTAATTTGGAACTGGGGCTATGTGAGCATAAAGGACATTTCTTATTTACTATGCCGTGCTGCTTAATATATCAGAAAGTAGAGTTATATAAAAATCACCCCAGATGCTGATGGGAATTTATAAAACATGAGAGACGGGGAAGTTTGTAGAAATACTGGCATAAGGGATATTGGCAAGGGGATGTAGCCCTTTCAAAATGTTCACAGAGAAGTTCTTTTCATTGACTACAAATATTTCTTATTCCTTAAACAAATAAACCAGGTAAAGCCTGTTTGTTCATTGTTTCTACCATTTGAATTGATATTGTACTTGGCAATTATAACTGTAAGGGAGGATGGCATAACCATTGCTATTTAATTCATTGGCACTGTTGAGCACCTTCTAATTCTGAGAATGATTTTGAGTGGGCTTGGGGGTGGGGCAGAGTGGAGTACACAAAGTAGTATAATACACCTGTGATTTTCACAAGCTTACAGTGTAAGGGTGAATAAGAAGGGTAATCAAATTGCTATATAACAAAAGAGAACACAATAAATGTAATAGAAGTGGTACAACCTATAAAGAATAGAAAAGGAGTAAGAAATTATATCTGGTTGGTGATAGTAGAAATATATTATGGAAGGGGTAGCACTGGGAAGGCCCTTGAAAAATGGTCAGGATTTAATAGGTTTATGTGCTGGACATTTGAAGTCAATAAAGACATGGTCTCTGCCCTTAAGAACAGCCAAGACTTGCTGGTAAAAATAAGTACCGAGTGAGTATTAATAGGTCAGAGAACAGTAGACTAGAGAAAGCAATTAAGAAATAATTATGCAAGACAATATCGTGAAGGTAATATGGGACCTTGTGTTGCTCTAGAGGAGTAGTAAAGACTTTAAATATGGGTGGGCCAGTTTACGTCCATGGGCCTGCGGACGTAAACTGTGTTTATCTAGCCCTTCAACGTTTGTTTCAAGAAAGCATCCAAAGAGGCTTTCAGAGATTAATAGGAAACCATCTAAATCAATGTAAATTCCAGCTCTGTGACTCAGTTTTCATGGGAAGTCAGAATGCTTTGAGTAAGAAATTCACAAGATTTGGAAAGGGAAAGGATTTGTCCCTGAACAGTAGAGTGGATTGTTGTAATACTCATCGAAATTGGCAAAGAAGAATCAGGCAGCATTTGTGTTGGATTATATTAAAATCACGTCAGAGACTATGAATAATTAAAACCACTCTAAAGGGAAGTTTGTTTTTCCTTCTTGCAATACACATATGACTCTGGCACAGAAAAATGTTTTTCCAGTTAAATTTTGCTTCATTTCCCATTTAAAATTTGTCACAGTAAATAATCCTTTCCTAAATAGCAATATCCTGAACGTAAAATATAGTGAGTGTTGTCTGAATATTAGGCAACCATTCCCATTGTGGGATCTTCCGTAGATGAAGGTTATAAAATGTAGTAAAGTAACACACATAATCAAACACTAGAAGTGCTTCCACGATGAGGACAGAGATAGCTTTGCTAACAGAAAGAAAATGGGATGTTAAAGCTGTTAATTGGCTGCAGTATGGCAATAGCTCTTCTCACAATGTCAAGTTTCTCCATTCCTTACATGTTTATAGCTCCATATTGTCGGCTATGAAAATACAAATAATATAGATGGGTTTTTTGTTAAAACTGATCAATAAGTTATTATTTTAGAAGCTTTTTTGGGTAGTTATTTGCATACCATAAAATTCACTCAACTAATTTTGATCATAAAATCTAATGATTTCAGTAAATATATACAATCATGCAAACATCACCACAATCCAATTTTAGAACATACCCATCACTCCCAAAAGATCCCCTGTACCCATTTCCAGTCACCCCCTGAGCCCCAGGCAACCACTAATCTATTTTCTGTCTGTATAGATTTGCCTTCATCATATGAATTTTGAGGGGACACAATTCAACCCATAATGTTTAATAATAAAAATAAATACTCACTTGGCATAGAATACCAAGTACTGATCCGTGAGCCTTGCAAATATTAAGTCACTTAATCCTCATAACCAACCGATAATCTTTGTCTAATCTATTATCCCTGCCTTATAAGGTAAGAAGAACAGAGGCAGAGAAAGGCCACATAGCCAGCGAATGACAATTGCGCCTTGTAGGCTAGCATGCAGGCTGCCCGGCTCAGTGTGCTGCTCGTACACCCTGAAGTACACTGCACCCTCCTAGCACTCACATCCTGTCCAATGGAGCTCACCTTATAATGAAATACAAAAGTTCATTGGTAATGGAGAGTTTACAACCCTAATCTCTTAGGATGGCATTATGAAGGAAATTATATTCTTCTTCGACAAAGAAATACGGATTTGAAATGGTCCTTGATTTTCATTAAAGAGAATACTTTAAGCAAGATGAACCTACTCACAGCATATATATACTTATATTAGGTTGTACCGTATGTAATTATCTTTTTACAGGGTAAAAAATGGTAGCATACTGATAATTTTATATAGGACAAGCTAATATCTTTACTCATGTTTAAAGCCAACTGTTGTTGGCTTCCAAAACTTGCCTTTTCTTTCTAGATCAAGTAAGCAAATCATCTAATTTCTTTGGAAGTTTCTTCACCCTTCTACACCCTGCCATTCCCATGCATCCAAACATGTGGGCAGCCAAGCCTGCAACATCACCGCCTCCGGGAAGGGTGATACACAACACAAGGAGAGCAAAGTGAACAGCAACACAATATCGTTATTGGCTTTGCAAGTTCAAATGCTTAAGCTAGGGTATAAAATACAGATTTTGAGAACCAGCAGACATTTTTCTACCTCTGTTCTCGGTACCAGAGAAAAAAGGAAAAATGTCTGACTAGCAGCAAGCACCTTCTTTTCTGAGAAAATGAGAGTCAGTTACTGAGCAGGGACTGCTTCGCCTTCCTGCCCCAGGCCAGTCCGGGAAGGCGTGGAGGGTGGGGCACGGCAGAACGCCCCTCTGTTTGGTTGGTGCCCTGGATGACAGCAAGATAAATCTCATTGGTTTATTTCGTAGTAAATCTAAACTTACTGACATAGAAGTTTAGAAAATAAAGAGAAAAATAGAAAAATAAAGTTTTTTTTGCACACTTGAATTTGCTGACTTTTATAATTGTTACACAAGAGAATTATGATTTTGAATTTTTAAATCTAAAATTCAGCTTTTCTTTTTCTTTTTACCCTAAATAAATGCTCTAGATTTTTATATACATCGCTGCTAAGGGCTAAAGTTTCAATATTTTGAAGAAAGATTATATTTATAATATATTTTATTGTAAAATGTAGGGTATTTTAGGAAATACTTAGAAAAATATTTAAGATATTAGAGAAATAAAGTATTTTGGGGTCACTTTGACTTTATTTAACAAAACCATGTGCTATGTGAGGCAGTGGATTACACAGATAAATAAGACACAGGCTCTACCCTTAATTGCATTATTCATATTTTTATGACTTTAATCTCTATTTCTGGCAACTTAAAATAAGCTCTGAGTATACAAGCTTATGGGGATGAATTTAGTGAATAGGAGAAAAGTAACAGGAC
Organism: Mirza zaza; assembly: GCA_008750895.1. Classification (NCBI taxonomy): domain Eukaryota; kingdom Metazoa; phylum Chordata; class Mammalia; order Primates; family Cheirogaleidae; genus Mirza; species Mirza zaza. The sequence continues at coordinate 20,036 of VSMD01016207.1, forward strand.
TTTTACTTGGGGCAAGTTTGAGTTAAAGAGTTTCCAGGTAAACAAATCTAAAATAAACTGTATGAATTATGACCCACTAATGATCATAACGGAAGTCCGTGATGTGAAAATTACCAACTTTGGTGTTAGAAAGAGATAGATCTGTATCACAGTTGAGTCATCACACTAGCTGCCTGAATATGAGCAGGTCACTTAACATAAATGTTAGTTTCCTGAGGAATAAATCAAGTATTATCAAGAGGATCAGTAATGATGAATATACAAGTGCTTAATAATTGGTAAATTTTATTAATATTATTTTATTGTTATTTTCCTGTGATAATGCCAATGCAGTATATATACCTTTAAAATGTTAGTGATCATGGCAGTTATTTGAGAAGAGTCTTTTCATTTACAATGGAACACAGTATCCTATCCATAGTTATGCTTAGCTTATTGTGTACACAGTTCTTGTCAACACAAGCAGATTATAATTGAATTGAAGAAGAAAATGACCTTTTATTTCCAACAATTCTTTGAATCATGTAACTGAAAACCCTCCCATTATAAAACAAAGAGATTTACAGGCTAAAACAGTTAAAACATTCTTTTAAATTCAGGGCTGCTCTTAATAGTAGGAAAGGAAAACCTCCTAATTTCCTAAACAAAGAGAAAATTGAAAATCATAATGGTTAGAAGAAAAACTGATATTTGGCTCATCCTGGTAAAGAATAGGCTTTTTTTTTGTTTTTGTTTTTCTCGAGGTTAAGGAACAAAAAGAAGAACCGTGGCTGTCGGCATGCGAAAGCAGGATCCGGGCTATGGGGCCTGTGCTGAGACGAGGGACATGGCTGAACTTGTGCCTATGGGGGTGGTACTGAGATTCTCCCCACGCCCCAACAAAGCTGGCTTCAAAGGGAAAACCATCAGAAATAGGTCGAACTAGAAATCATCTCTCCCCTGGCACAGGGGACAGCAAAGAGGCTTAATTGGGCTGCAAAGAGAAAAATGAAGCCTTTCATGAGATTTGTCATCATGGGAGTAGGATCTGAATCTACCTTACCCATGAGTTCCTGAAATTCCCAAGTAAGAAATCAATATAAAAAGTAGTATGGGCGGCAATATCCGCTGGGTGCTTGGCAGAAGGCACATGATGTATTTCTGCAATGACACACGTTTCACACAGGCCACACAAAACTCCTGCAGATAATCCATGCTGAAGATGAGCTTGATATCCAAAATTCGCAAACACACAAGCAAACAAGCCCTCATGAGCAAAAACACCAAATCAAAAAGAGTCAAGATTAGATCCCTAAGACTTTCAGAGAGTTAATTGTCAAATAGAAACTATAAAACAAAAATGTTTAAACAAAATAGTCTATTATAAGAAAGGTTCTAAATTTTAAAAACAGCAAAACAGCATTTCAAAAGATCATGGGGATTTGAAAAAGGAACAAGAACAACTTCTAGAGATGAGAAATATACTTATTTAAAAAAATTAGTTAACTGGTTAAACAACAGATTAGATATGGCTAAAGAGAGAATTTGTGTACCTGAAAATGAACTTAAGAATGTTATTCAAAAGATAGCATAATGATATAAGGAGATGGAAAACATGAAAGATAAGTCAGTTGAGAACTTTCCAGAACTAATATAAGATTGATTAGATTCACCATGTTTGAATCCTGAGTAGGATCTATCTATCTATATCTATATCACCACAGCTTGATATATTGTGATAAAACTGTAGAATTTCATCAAGGTAAAAGAGAAAAACTTAATAGTAATTAGACTTTAATTACAGATTGTCTTTAAAGAATAATTACAGATATCAGTAACAAAACTAGAAATAGGAAGATAATGAAAAAATTTAAGTGCTGAGAGAAAATAACTATACACTCTATATGCAGTTAAAGTGCTACACATACTATCTGATTCTCAATGAAAGCATTTAAATAGATAAAGAAGAAATTACACCTAGAAGAAGATTTAGATAAGAAAAATGATACAAAGAAACAAAGAAAATGGTAAACATGGAATTTTATACACACAAGTATTGACTTTATGAACAATAATAATAATTTCAGTGATATAAACAAAGTGGAACAAAAATGCTGTCAACACTAATGAGGAGGTTGGGAGGGGCCAGTCAGAGTTAAAACATCTGGACATCCTTGGAGTGGGAAGACACTATGTGTTTTTAAAATAAACTTTATACTTTGCTAAGTTGTGTATTCATGTCACAGTTTTATAGATTTTAAAGCCAAGGAAATTCTATAACTCAATAGACCAAAAACCCAAGTAAAAAATGGGCTAAAGACTTGTATAGACATTTATTTAAAGAAGACATAAAAATGGCTAACAGACATATAAAAAATAGTTGATGATACTAATCATCAGGGAAAGGCAAACAAAACCACAATGAGATATCTCCTCACATCTGTTAGGATGGCTACTGTCAGGAAAACAAAAGACAGTAAGCACTGGTGAGGATGTGGAGAAATAAGAACTGTTGTACACTCTTGGTAGGAGTGAAATGGTGCATCCACTATGGAAAACAGTATGATGGTTCCTGAAAAACTTGAAAATAGAACTATCATAAGATCTAGCAATTTCACTTTTGGATATCTATGCAAAAGAATTGAAATCAGGATTTTGAAGAGATCTTAGCACTTCCATATTCATTGTGGCATTATTCACAATAATCAAGATATGGAAACAACCTAAACATCTGCCAGTGGATGAAGGAATAAAGAAAATGTAGTATATATTAATATTATACATATAGTGGAATATTACTAAGCCTTAAAAAAGAAGAAAATCCTGCAATATGGGACAAAATGGATGAAACTATAAGCCAGTCACAGTAGGATAATTACTGCATGATTCCACTTCTATGAAGTATCTAAAACAGTCAAGCTCATAGAAGCAGTAGAATCGTGGTTTCCAGGGACTGGGAGGAGTGGGAAATGCAGAGTTGCTAACCAAAGGGCATAAAGTTTGTTATACAAGATGAACAAATTCTAGAGATACAACAATACTGTACAACATTGAGCCTATGGCTAGCAACATTGTATACCACTGTTAAAAACATGTAAAGAGTTTCATTCTCATGTTAAATGTTCTTACCACAATAAAATAAAAAAAATATAATTCAATCTTCAAAAGATATCTTAAAAATTCTTCATGCATTTAGAAGCTAAAACAATAATTTAAATAAAAACACCTTCTAAATAACAAAAGGATCAGACAGGGAATCAAATAGGAATTGGAAAATGTAAATAAAAGATAATAAACATGTATCACAATTTGTGTAATAAATCTAAAGTGATTCTTAAGGAGAAATTTTATGGCATTAAATGCTATATTTTAAAAAAGAAGAAAACTGTAAAATAATAAGCCAGGTGATCAGTACAAGAAGTTAAGGAAATAGTATAGAAATCCCATAGAAATGGGAGGGAAAGGAATAGTACAGAGGGAAGCACAAATTAATAAAATAAAAGACAGTTCTTATTTTAATTTAATAGGAAATATAGAAAGGATTAAGAAATAAATGTGTCTGTTTCTGTGTAAAGTTAATAAGAAAGTCTTCTGGCAACAGTGATGAAGGGAAAAAGAGTAGAGATGACCTTAACATTAGGGATGGAAAAAAGTCATGGCTACAGGTCTGAAGATCTAATAGATATTAAACACAATCGCAGGAGAACACTGAATGCAAGAAATAAATGGTCATGTTTCTACAAAAATGTAACTTACCTGAGCTGACTCAAAGATGAATAGAATATTTGAATAGCTGTAACTATTATGGGAATTAAATGAAAGGTTGAGAACATTTACCTCCCCATCCATGCATCAGCACACCTCCCCCTTCCCCTACCTGCACCCACACTCACAAACACAAATCCCGCCTCAGATAATTTTACAGGCACATCTTACCAAATATATAATGGGTAATCCAAATACAAAATAAACTTTTTCAAAGAGTAGTAAATGAATACACCCCAAACACATTTTATGAGACTAGTAAAACCTCTATACCCAAACCAAAGAAAGACAACATGAGAAAGGAAAATTACAAGTTTCTTTGTCTTATGTACTTACATACAAGATCCCTAAGATATCAGCAAATCCAATCCAATTATATGTAAAAGAATATGTTAGGACTAAGTTGCATTTGTTTTAGAATGCAAGGAAGTTTTATTATTATGAAATCCATTAGCATATTTCTACCCATTAATAGATAAAAGCCCCATGACTGTCTCAATAAATGTAGAAAATGCATTTGATAAAAAAATGCAATACTCATTTATAATAAAAACTCCTAAAAACTAGGCGTAGATGAGAATTTCCTTAATCCTATGAAGAGTTTCTAGCAAAAATTTATTGCCAATGTTATCTTAAGAGTAAAACATTTGAAGCATTTCCCTAGGATATTATCTTCACTGTTTCTAGTTATTGTATTGCTGGAGGCCACATCTAGTGCAGAAATTAAAAAACAGTATAACTATTAGTAGTAAAGGGATAAAATTATTATTATCATAAGGAAGGATTATCAATTAAGAAAATATAAGGAATTGATATAGGCAACTTATTTGACACTGAAGAAAGTTTAGCAAGGTTGGTGATTTACAAGATTAACATGTAAAAATAAACTGTTTTTCTTTACATAGCATAAACAGTGAGAAAATATAACAAGCATAGCATATAGAATAGTGACAAAAATTACATAGAACCTAGGAGTAAATTTAACATGAGATATGCAAGATTTTCTAGAGAAAATTTATTATTTTTCACAGAACAAATAGAGGACATAAAATAAATGGAGGGCTATCTTATGTTCATAGATGAGAATCTTGGAAACATACTAACTCTGTCCTCATTAATCTATACCGTCAGTGTAATTCCAAGCCAAGTTACATTAGAGGTCTTTCCTTTGAATTTGACAACTTCTTGCTATAATTCATATGTTTTTTAAAAAGGGTCAAGAGTAGTTAAGGCACTTTTCAAAAAGGTGGAGAAAACAGATATCCAGGTTTACTCTAAAGTTATAGAAATTAAGACAGTGTGATATCTGGGCAAGGAAAGACAAACAGAAAAATGTACAGCACAGAAAAGTCTTACTCATATGGAAAAAGAAAATAGTACAAAGATGGAAATCAGAGCATGAAATATAGATAATTCAATAAATGGTGCTAGAACAATTGATTATCCATATGGGAAAAAAAAACCTCATAAATTTAGACTCTAGCCTCACATTATATACAAAAGTATGGGTTAAAACCATAAACATTAAATCTGTAACTAAAATACTAATGCAGAATCTTTTTATAACCCTCAGCTAGAGGAAATTTCTTAATGAAAAGACTAAGGTATAAATCTTAAACAAAAACTTTGCATTAAAAATAACAACTTCTATACAAAAAGATTGTAAAAGGATATATACTTACATAAAAATGTGTATAGTGTTTAAAAACATACAAACCATTATATATATTGCTTATGGTTATATGTTATAAAAATTTGCAGGTGGATTATAGACTCCAAATCTAGGTAATGGTTTTTGATAAGGGTGGAGATCAGGGATAGGTACATGGAGGCTTCTTCATGGTGCAATGCTCTATTTTCACTAAATCAAATATAACAAAATGTTAGAATTATAAAAAGTTGGGTTTTGATTTATTATTAATTATAATTGTCTCTATGCTTGAAATATTAATAATTTTTTTAAATAGGGAAAATGAAAACAAAACAGTAGAGAAAACTAAGAAAAGGGGTGGGGCTGTGTCCCTTGGGGGCGGGAAGGATAAAGATGAAATGAGAGTTCAAACAGGACTAGAGCTTTTCAGATGTAGAAAGTGGATGGCTATGAGAAGACTTGATGGAGTTACACAAAATTATGAATTTCATGGATAAAGTGAAAAAAGATCTGTTTATTAATTATTAAGTACAACATACTAGTGTTTCTTTCTTCATTTTAGTGAAGCAAGTTGAGGAAACATTTAAAGCTGCTATCACTTTATTCAAGAGCAAATGAAATTATGAAACATTTATTCAAGGTTGAGACTATAAATGAACTAAGTATTAGGGACAGATATAATGTATGACCTAAAAGAAACTTCATACACTAGAAAAACTGGTATATACTAAACCTTTAATTCTAAGTTCAGAATGGAGCACTTTCATATTCTGTTGTGTTAGGAACAGGTGCCTACATGAGGAAGACCATGTGACCAACACAGCAATTTATAGAATCTCATGTAATAACCCTCCCAAAAGTTATCTAAATTCTAAAAATCTTATATTATCAAATTATAGAATTGAGGCACAGAGAGGTTACACAATTTTCTCAAGGTCACACAGCTAATTAGCAACATAGGACTATAAATCTGTGATTTGTATTCCAATAATTTAATGTTAAGTGGTTCTGCTTCATGTTCCTGTACTTTGGAGGGTTAGCTGATTCACTTTGAACTTGCATAATATAACGTTATTTTTTGCCTTTCATTTTAACTATGATTGATAGCTTGTACATTATCTGAAGATTTAGTTAAGTAAATTTTTTCCCTTTTTGTCTTTTTTCCTTTTATTCCTTTCCTCCCCCCCCAAAGCCTTAGTTTTGCAAAATAATCAGACTGCATGTGCACCTTTCTTTCATACAAGGTGTCAGAAATTAAAGCAATTCATCCAGGCTTAAATAAAATTTTTATATGGTGGCTTTTGTTAATTACAGGTAGCTCTTCTGAGCATTTTGATTTTTGTGTTGGGAAAGAGAAATTCTATATAGTTATTTGATTTTGTAAATGTCCCAGACCTATAAAGAAAACATTGTCACTGAATTTATGAAATCAGAATTAAAAATTGATTACATTGATCAAATCAGAGATTTCAAAATATGCCCGTTAGCCACTAGGTGTCATCATAAGTCACTATTAATGAAAAGCCAGTATAATAATTTTGTTGAAGAAGTTAATAGCAAAATTTTTGCTGAAACATAAGTGACACTTTTACAGAGCTAGATACATAGCTTTATTTTTTTTCATACTTGGGATTCTATATTTAAGCCCTGGGTAGATAGATTAACTAGAAATAAATTTTGCCCAGTTATTGTCATAGCCCATGAACAAGGAATTACAGCTGTCGGACTGAGGGTTTTAGTGACTAACACAGTGTGTTTAATCCATGATCAATAACAACGTTCACGTTTTGGGACCCTGCTTGCCTCGCTGCGGTAGCAGGGAGGGCTGGGGAGCCCCGCCGTCCTCGCCGCCTTGTCACAGGAGAGAGGTCGCAAGGCGGTACCCCGGGGGAGGCGACGGTGCCCGGGAGGAGGTGACCATGCCCGGGGAGGAGGGGACCGTGCCCGGGAAGAGGGGACTGTGCTTGGGAGGAGGTGACTGTGCTCGGGAGGAGGTGACCATGCCCGGGGGGAGGGGACTGTGCTAGGGGAGGAGGGGACCGTGCCCGGGGAGGAGGTGACCATGCCCGGGGGGAGGGGACTGTGCCCGGGGAGGAGGGGACCGTGCCCGGGGAGGAGGTGACTGTGCCCGGGGAGGAGGTGACCGTGCCCAGGGGGAGGGGACTGTGCCCGGGGATGAGGGGACCATGCCGGGGGTGGGGGGAGAGGACGGTGCCCGGGAGGAGGGGACTGTGCCCGGGGAGGGGGGGACGGTGCCCGGGGGG
>VSMD01016209.1:0-15750 GCA_008750895.1 Mirza zaza
CCATTCTTGGGATATTTCACTTAGTAGTATGGGTTCCAGCTCTAACCAGGAAAATATAAGATGTGCTATATCACCGTTGTTTCTTAGAGCTGAATAGTACTCCATGGTATACATATACCACATTTTATTAATCCATTCTTGGATTGATGGGCACTTGGGTTGCTTCCACAGCCTTGCGATTATGAATTGTGCTGCTATAAACATTCTAGTGCAGGTGTCTTTTTTGTAGAGTGTCATTGGATCTTTTGGGTAGATGCCCAGTAATGGGATTGCTGGGTCAAATGGTAGATTCACTTGTATCACTTTAAGGTATCTCCAAATTGCTTTCCACAGAGGTTGAACTAGTTTGCAGTCCCACCAGCAGTGTAGGAGTGTTCCTCTCTCTCCGCATCCATGCCAGCATTTGTTGTTCGGGGTCTTTTTGATAAAGACCATTCTCACTGGAGTTAAGTGATATCTCATTGTGGTTTTGATTTGCATTTCTCTGATGATTAGAGATGTTGAGCATTTTTTCATATGTTTGTTGGCCATTCTTCTGTCTTCTTTAGAAAAGTTTCTGTTTAAGTCCTTTGCTCATTTTTAATAGGGTTATTTGATTTTTTATTACTGATTTTTGTGAGTTCTAAGTATATTCTAGTTATCAACCCCTTATCGGATGCGTAGGATGCAAAAATTTTCTCCCACTCTGTAGGTTGTATGTATACTCTCATGACTGTTTCTTTGGCTGTGCAGAAGCTTTTTAGTTTCATCATGTCCCATTTATTTATTTTTGTTGCTGCTGTGATTGCCTTTGGGGACTTCTTCATAAACTTTTTGCCTAGGTCGATGTCTAGGAGAGTGTTTCCAACATTTTCCTATAGAATTCTAATAGTTTCGTACCTTAGGTTTAAGTCTGTTATCCAGCGTGAGTTGATTTTTGTGAGAGGTGAAAGGTGTGGGTCCTGCTTTAGCCTTCTGCAAGTGGCTATCCAGTTTTCCCAGCACTATTTATTGAAAAGGGATTCTTTTCCCCAGCATATGTTTTTGTCTGCTTTGTCAAAGATTAGATGGCTATATGAGGATGGTTTTATATCAGGATTCTCAGTTCTGTTCCACTGGTCAATATTCCTATTTTTATGCCAATACCAAATTGTTTTAATTACTACAGCTTTGTAGTATAGTTTGATATGTGGCATATTAATGCCTCCCATTTTGTTTTTGTTGCCTAGAATTGCTTTTGATATTCGGGGTCTTCTTTGGCTCCATACGAAGCGTAAAATTATTTTTTCTATATCTATGAAGAATGCTGATGGTATTTTAATAGGTATTGCATTGAATCTGTAGATCAGTTTGGGTAGTATAGACATTTTAATGATGTTGAGTCTGCTGATCCATGAGCATGGAATGGATTTCCATCTGTTTACATCCTCTGCAATTTCCTTCCTTAGTGTTTCATAATTCTCCCTGTAGAGGTCTTTTACCTCCTTGGTTAAGTATATTCCTAGGTACTTTAATTTCTTTGTTGCTATTGTGAAGGGAATTGAGTCTTTGATTTCATTCTCGATTTGATTCTTGTTGGCGTATATGAATGCCTCTGATTTCTGTGTATTGATTTTGTATCCTGAGACATTACTAAATTCATTTATCAGTTCCAGGAGTCTCTTGGTTGAATCTTTAGGATTTTCTAAATATAATATCATATCATCAGCAAAGAGTGAATGTTTGATCTCTTCTGCTCCTATTTGGATACATTTAATTCCACTTTCCTCTCTGATTGCTGTTGCCAGGACTTCCAGCACTATGTTGAATAGAAGTGGAGATAGTGGTCAGCCTTGTCTGCTTCCAGTTCTAAGTGGGAATGCTTTCAGTTTTTCCCCATTCAGTATGATGTTGGCTATGGGTCTGTCATATATGGCTTGTATCAGTTTTAGGTATGTTCCTTCTATGCCTATTTTATTAAGTGTTCGTATCATGAAAGGGTGTTGAATTTTGTCAAAAGCTTTTTCTGCATCTATTGAAAGAATCATGTGGTCTTTGTTTTTGCTTCTGTGTATGTGGTGAATTGCATTTATAGATTTACGTATGTTGAACCATCCCTGCATCCCTGGGATGAAGCCCACTTGGTTGTGATGCATTATTTTTTTGATAAGCGTCTGGATTAGGTTAGCTAAGATTTTGTTGAAAATTTTTGCATCTATATTCATTAGGGATATTGGTCTGTAGTTTTCTTTTTTTGTAGCATCCCTTCCTGGTTTTGGTATTTGAGGAATATTCGCTTCATAAAAGGTGTCGGGGAGGTTTCCGTTCTTCTCGAAGTTGTGGAATAGTTTCTGCAAGATAGGTACTAGTTCTTCTTTGTAAGTGTGGTAAAATTCGGGTGTGAAACCATCTGGACTGGGACTTTTCTTTTTAGGGGTATTTTTAATTGCTGTTTCTATTTCAGCTGTTGAGATTGGTCTGTTCAGGGAATCTATTTCTTCCTGGTTGAGCCTAGGGAGGCTGTGTGTTTCTAGAAATTTGTCCATTTCCTCCACATTTTCCAATTTGTGTGCATAAAGATTTTTGTAGTACTCATAAATTATATCTTGTATCTCTTTGGGATCAGTTGTGATATCTCCTTTTTTGTTCCTGATGGAGCTTATTAGAGGTTTCTCTTTTCTGCTTTTCGTTATCTTAGCCAATGGCGTGTCTATTTTGTTTATTTTTTCAAAGAACCAACTTTTTGTTTTGTTTATCTCCTGAATAGCTTCCCTGTTTTCAATTTCGTTTAGTTCTGATTTGATCGTGTTGAGTTCACTCCTTCTGCTGGGTTTGGGGCTGGTCTGTTCTTCTTTTTCCAGCTCTTTGAGTCATTTCATTAGATTGTCTATTTGTGATCTTTTTGACTTTTGGTTATAAGCATTTATGGAGATAAACATTCCTCTCAGAACTGCTTTAGCTGTGTCCCAGAGGATTTGATAACTTGTCTCTCCATTGTCATTTTGTTCATAGAATTTTTTTATTTCAATCTTGATTTCTTCATTTATGAAGTAATCATTTAGTAGGAGGTTGTTTAATTTCCACGTTTTTGTGTAGAAATGTGAGTTTCTGTTAGGGTTGATTTCTACTTTTATTCCACTGTGATCTGAGAAGATACATGGTATGATTTCTATATTTTTAAATTTCTTGAGGTTTACTTTGTGTCCTAGGATATGGTCAATCTTAGAGTATGTTCCATGAGCTGATGAGAAGAGCATATATTCAGTGGATTTTGGGTAGAATGTCCTGTAAATGTCAGTCAATCCCAATTGTTCTAGAGTTTTGTTTAAGTCCATTATTTCTTTGTTGATTTTCTGATTGGAGGACCTGTCTCGTTCCGTCAGTGGGGTGTTGAAATCTCCGGTGATTATGGTATTGCTATTAATCAATTTGTTTAGATCTAGTAAGGTTTGCTTTATGAATCTGGGTGCACCTAAGTTGGGTGCATATATACTTAAAATTGTTATCTCTTCTTGTTGAACTGTGCCCTTCACCATTATATAATGACCTTCTTTGTCTTTCACTACTTTTGTTGGTTTAAAAACTAAATCATCTGAAATTAGTACTGCTCTCCAGCCTTCTTTTGGCTTCCACTTGCTTGGAATACTGACCTCTGCCCTTTTACTTTTAGTCTATATGCATCCTTTCAGGTTAGATGTGTTTCCTGAAGACAGCATATACTTGGCCTGTATTTTCTTATCCATTCAGCCAGCCTATGTCTCTTGAGTGGAGAGTTTAAGCCATTCACGTTTATTGAGAGAACTGATAGGTAAGGTAAATTACTGTTTATTCTGTTGGGTTGGATGTTGTTGCTTTGATTTCTCTCTTGAGCCATAGTAATATCTGGTCTTTAATCTTTGGGTTTTGGTTGTTTTTATATCCGTGAGTTTTTATTATGGTGTTCCGTGTGTAACATTGTTTTGAGTACTTCTTGTAGGGCTGTTCTTGTCTTGGTGAATTCTCTGAGGCTTTGCTTGTCTGGGAATGTCTTTATTTCTCCTTCATATACGAAGCTTAGTTTTGCAGGGAATAAGATTCTAGGCTGGGCATTGTTTTGTTTCAGAAGAGTGAGAATGGGGCTCCAGTCTCTCCTTGCTTGTAAAGTCTCATTAGAGAAGTCTGGTGTTATTCGAATTGGCTTTCCCTTGAATGTTACTTGCTTCTTTCATCTTACAGCTCTTAGAAAGGCCTCTTTAGTTGATATTTTGGTCAATCTGATGACTGCATGTCGTGACGTCTTCTTGTTTGCATTGAATCTCCCAGGGGTCCTCTGAGCTTCTTGAACTTGTATATCGAGATTTTGAGCAAGGCCTGGGAAATTTTCCTCTATTATATTTTCAAAAACTTGTCCAACCTTTGAGTGATGTCTTCTTCCCCTTCTTCTAAGCCTATGACCCTCACGTTAGGTTTTTTCACATAATCCCACATTTCTTGCAGGCTTGTTCTTTTCTCATTTCTCTACTCTATCTCTGTGACTGATGTATTTAATTGGAAGGTGTTATCTTCAATCTCTGAGATTCTTTCTTCTGTTTGATCTACCCTGTTCTTGAGACTTTCCACTGTATTTTGTAGTTCTCTGAGTTGATTCTTCATCTCCAGGAATTCGGTTAAAATTTTCTTCACTGTGTCGATCTCCTTAGTGAACTTTTGTTCCATATCCTGGAGGCTTTTTGTGGTTTCTTTGTGTTGGTTATTTAGTTGTTCTTGCAGGTGGGTGAGTGTTCTTATGATCCACATGGGAAATTCCTCTTCTGTCATTTTGGTTGCCAGGTTTTCGTTGTTGTCTGTTTCTAAGAGGCTGGTGCTCCTCTTTGGGGGTGAGTTTTCCATTTGTTTCTTCATATTTCCAGAGTTCCTTTGCTGATTTCTTCCCATGTCCCTCAGTTGTTGTTTCTTTCCTTTAGGTTTTCGTTTGGGTATTCACATGTCTTGTTTAGTTTCTGAGCTGGTAGGTGGTGTTGCTCACTGGTGGCGGCCATCGCTGGGCTGGTGTCTGCAGGTCTCTCTACCCGCTGAGGAGCCCACCAACAGTCCGAGGTTCAGTGGAGGGGGAAGACCGGTTCACCTACCCTTCCCACTGGTCTCTGGGCTGCTCCAGCATCTTCTGCCTCCTTAATTACACAGGTGGATATAGATGGCAGGAACGGGAACAATTCCTATCTCAGCTCCACCCCCAAGGTGGGGCTAGAAACTTTGGAGTCAAGGGCCCAGCCCTAAGTCATCAGAGTGTGTGGGTCGTAAAATCTCTCTGCCTTATATCCACCAAAAGCAGTCTCCTACGAGACTGGGCCCTGCCCAGGCAAACTCCAGGGCCTGGACACCGAGCGCAGGAGACCTGTACAGGGAGAGGCTGTCCTGAAGCTGGCAGGCTGGTAGTCAGACCCACCGATCCCTGATCCTTGTCTTCTGTCTCTTTAATTACACAGGTGGAGATAAGTGGCAGGAATGGGAACAATTCCTATCTCAGCTCCACCCCCAAGGCTGGGGCAGAGACTTTGGAGCCCAGGGCGGGGCTCCCGGTCGCTGGAGAGTGTGGAGGCAATGTTTCTCTGCTTTAAATCCACCAACAGCAGTCTCCCCCGTAGTACTGCCCTGTCCAGGCAGGGTCCACTCTCTGAGCACTGAGTCAGTGCCGCTTGTGCAGCAAGTGATGGTCCAATATCAAATTGGTGGATCAGGGGTGCGTACCACCACTCTCTCTGTGCCTCCCCTCCAGACCCCGAGCCCAAGTCAGAGCTGGAATGACAAGTCAGTGCTGGAATGCGGAGGCAGGAGCAGTGCTGGAGGGTCAGAGGGAGGGGGGTCCTAATGGATCAAGGAGTCTAACTTTGCGCACTCTGACCTCTCAGTGCTATCCCAAACCTCCTCTATATCCAAAGTCAAAGCCTCCTTCTGTGCAAACGCCCCTCAACCCTGACCTGGGAGTGTTCTGCAGGGAGATGCCCAAGTGGGCCCTGGTTCCTGCTGCGCGGAGAGTGAGTATATTGACTTTACATCACAAAGTGTTATTTACAACATAGTATTTAAGTTATAGGATATCAAGATGAGTAACATTACATACAAATTTTACATGCTATCTGGGAAAGTGTTAGTGTATGTTTGTGGTGCCCAGGATAGTTGTGTCATGTTATATGGAAGTAGGAGTTTGTTATTGTATTTATTTGGAAATTAAGTATCATTTCAAGAAATGTTCATGGGTGCCAAGTTGACAGTGAGTGAACTTGTGTTGGTTAATTTCAAGTGTCAATTTGTGCCATGGAATGCCCAGATATTTGGTTAAACATTAGTCTAAGGGCTGCTGTGAAAATATTTTTACATGAGATTAGCACCTAAATAAGTAGGCTTTGAGTAAAGAAAATTATCCTCCAAAGAATGTGTAAGCTTTATTCAATCATTTGAAGTTCTTGAGAGAAAAAGAGAGGTGCCCACAAAAGAGGGAATTCTGTTTCTGGATTGCCTTCAAACCCGGAGATGAAACATCAAGTCTTCCCTGAGTCTATCCTCACGTTTTTTACTTTATAGCCTCCACATTCACATGAGACAATACCTTGAAATCTCTCAACCTCTTTCTCTCTCTATCATCATAGATAGATACATAGTTTCTCTGGAGAACTTCTGACTAATACAGGGTCTAGGAATGTACATGTAGGGGTTTAGTGTCTAAGCTACAATGAGGAGAAAGCAATGCCCCAATTCATGTCCCAGGAAGACATGAGTCACCTGAACTGGGGAGGGTACATAGCTTTAAAGAGGCATGACATAGGGGAAAAGAAACTGTGTGTGCTCAAATAAACACAAACGTGGCATTGGACAATGTGGAGAGATTAAGAGTCAGGATGAAGAGACTGTCAAGAATCATCGTTTGGCAAAATCGAAGGTTGTTGGGATACCATACTAATAGGTGCAGATCCTGTGTCTTTTCTAGTGAACATGGTAGGTAACCATGTTTACAAACTTCTGCTCATCCTTTGGTGTCGGCTCTACATATCGCTGGCTACATGTTGTCCATGGATAGTCCTATAGGCTGAAAGCTCTTTATGTCCTACGATTCTGCTGAGCCCACTCACCTCCCACTCTAAGCAGACATCTGCCTAATCAATGGTCCAGCACAGTCCTAGGGCCCCAGAAATGGAAGATGGCATAATTGTTACTCAGAGGTTCAGAAGTGATGAGGAGGGGAATGTCCGAGAGCTAACATATATTCACAGAAAAAACCATAGTTGACGTCCATCAGGTTTTTTGAGCCTAGAAAGCCTTTTAGTGAGAACAGGGAGTGAAGCTGGAAGCAATGCATAGCCTTCACATTCTTTTCACCAGAGAGATTCATTTCAAGGGCCAGGGCATTCTGTTAAAAGTGGGTTATTCCTCAGGTTGCTGATCTTTCTATTATATAAACAAATTCACGTCTTTATTTTCTTGTAACTTCTGAACTGTAGGGCTTGCCATTCTAGTAAATTAACATGTATTGATGTCTCTGGAGAGTTACTTGCCAATAATTCAAGATGGCACAGATGGCTCCTAGTGAGTGAGAGCATCAACCATCATACCCATGGGGTGACAGGGAGGCAGAGGTTAAAGGGAAGATGTATCAGTTTGATTTCCCCAGTTTCCATGGATGAGTGCTGAGGTAGGGTGTGTGCACATCCATACATGGACACTGAAAAATATCCAGCTTGGAATCCCTTCTCTTACCAAAGTTCATCCAAAGATAGAGACCTTGAAATTCCTGGGGCCAACCAGGGTCAAGTACAGATTCTCATGAAAAATATTTCCAGCTCAGAACTTGGCTGGGGAAATGTTGGAAGTAAAAATGCCAAAAGACATGAGGAGCCTACCAAGCACTGTGTAAATACACATTAATTCCCCTCACTGAGCAAAGAGAACAGTGTTTTTTACTTCGTGCCTGAAAACTACCATACTCTTTCACCTAAATGAAAAGAATGAGGCCAACTGGGGCAAAGTATGCACTTATCTACACCATTGTTGAGAAATCTCACAATTGTACTCACGACTCTACCTGTATCACTGTGTATAATAGATTTTTAAAGCTATGCAAACAGAGGGAAAGATTTCCAATAAAATTGAATTGCTTAGAATTATGAAAAATTAAGACTAGGAGTATGAAGTTGATAGAACAAAGATTGTTTTATTCAGCAATATTTATTTTAAAATTTTCCAAAATTAAATAAAATTCTGTGATTTTTATTTAATCAAGTTATTCTATTTCTTAAAAGAAAGTAAGGGTAATAATTTTGAAAGTAAACTATTACATATTCTTTAAAATCATTTACTTCAGTCACAGTGTGAGGGAATCCAACCTAATAGACACCATACTCGATTACTGCTTATGTGTTAAAAATGATAAAAATTATTAAAATATACTTTTGTTTAATTTTTGGAATACTACATCAGGTAAATTTCATTATTATTTTTACACATAAACTGAATCCTATAGAATTTAGTTTACTTGACAATGGCTAATATATAGCAACACCAGAATGATAATAAAACTCTAAATGTGCGTGCGTGTGTGTGTGTGTGTGTGTGTGTGTATGTGTGTATACCAAAGGCAGAACTGGAGTAGTGTTAACAGTGCTCTCTGAGACCTAAAAAATGAGAATTCAGTAAATCCAACCCTAGTTCCCCTGAAAGCACAACCTGTTCCATGGCACACTAACATAGCTTATATTTTTCAGTAATTAGTAGAGCAAATGCTTATTATTCAATTGTGACATTTAGATAGATGCTTTATACTTCATGAATTCATTTTCCATAATGATTCAAAGAATTAAATGAAGTTTATTTTTTAAGTTTTATTTTTTTAAATTGACACACAATAATTCTACATATTTATGGGGTACAGTGTGATGTTTCCATACAGGTATGCATTGTGTAGCTATCAAATCAGGGTAATTAGCATATACATCATTTTAAACACTTGTCATTGCTTTGTGATTAGGACATTCAGAATTCTCTCTTCTAGCTATTTTGAAATATGCAATATGTCATTGCTAACTCTAGTCACCCTACTATGCAGTAGAAAACCACCATCTTATTTTCAGGTGAAGTTTTAAAGACAAAATTATTTTAAGACAAGACGCACAGCCATATGAGTATGCTATTCATTATTACACTGCTAGTATATGGAGAGACAGGATTTGAACTCAGATACTCAGGATACAAAACCTCTACTCTTAGTGTATACTATTTATGATATTTTCCCCTTAACTCTTTGATGAATAAGGGGCATCATGAGGAAATTGACACACTGCTAAGAGCTCATTCCTTAGTGAATGTCTCCTACACAATGATATTGAAAGGTTGTTGAAAAGTTTTCCTCTATCTTCCTAGTCAGTGTCACAGGAAACTGGGTTGTAAAGATTTGGCAAAGGTGTTACCTTAATACTGATTTTACTTTATGAAGGCTCAGTCATTTCTTCATGAGGTTATAGAAAATGTTGAATCAAATTTGCTGTGATACGTGAATCAAATACCGGGAAGGACATGGCACCAGGCAGTCTGTACCTCCCATTGTTAAGTAAAGGACATTCAAATAGAAAGAAAGGAGACAGCAAGGAAAAGATGAACAAAATGGCACAGATGAGTTCAGGTGTATGAGATGCGCCCCGGGTAAGAGGCGCTGCACAGAAGTGGCTGAGTGGGTAAGAAGGTTTAAGGGCTTGGTCAGCACAGAGTCATGGGGACTTGACATGCCATAGGATTGAAATATGGACGAACAGGACAAGAAAAACATGTAGAGAACTTATAGATGAGAAACCCATGGTTTGTGACATTGAAAAATGAGACAGTGCCAGCCTCATAGTCTAGGAAAATTCCAACACGATTAGGTGCGACAGTCAGGGAGAGGGTCAATATCGAAGGAGCAGAAGGAGCAAGAGAAGCAGAAGGTAACGAATCTTGAAAAGCATTATATTCACATGTATTCTTCAATCCTATAACCCAGTAGCCATATTGGGGTTGATAATTTCCTGTTAAGTTATAACCATTCACAATATTTTGTGGGCAGGCTTTGTCAACACATACGCCCAGGATCCAAGCAGATTTTTGGGTCACATCTACCTCCCAGTAATGTTTCCTTGATGCAATAACTGGGAAGCCCACGATGCCATAATAATGGTCAGGAATCACATAGGTACCAAAAAGTCTCTGATTGTACATAGGTTCCACTTGTCTCCTATCTGAAGAAATGACAACATATGAATTGTTGCTTGGAGCCAATGTCACATCAACTGTGGAAAAATTAAATGGTCAGATGAGAATATGATATTGCCTTACTGGTGATATTATAAGAAGGATCTTGAGAAGAACTTGAGAGTAACCTAAGAGGAACCTCATTTACAGGTTATAGGGAAGGGTAGGCATGTATGTGTTGCGTGGAGAAACATGGACCTTAAAACATGAGACCTACTAAAGACCAAAAAATTCTGAAAGGTAACGACAACAGGGTAGCTTGTGATAGTGCGACTTTTTCTTACCCCAGTAGCGTTGGATATCTTTCAACTCTGAAATGATAAAAAATATATATAATATTGAATACAGCAAAGTCAGCACAGAAAACCATCTCTCCTGTAGATTAGGAGAAGAATAGGGGACTATCATAGGAGAGCAAACTTGTGAATGAGAGGATGAACCAGGCACCTGGCCATTGCCATTATATATAACCACATTATCAGCACACAGTATCAGTCCTCCCTTATCTCTTCTATACACACCTAGAAACCATGCCCTCTCCCCCATTTAGCCCATGCCACCACTACAATCCCATAGCCACACACTTGATCTAGCTCTACTCACCTTTAAACACTTGGAGCATTCCTCTAAGATCAGGAGCTTGAAACACTCTCCTTTGCTCCTTGGGAAAAGTTTTTGGTGTCTTCAATGTCAAGGTCTCACTTCTAGGAATGAAAACAATTGAATCCCATACCTCTGACCTTGTTTCCCTTGAACATCACTGACCTTCTATCATTTTAGCCCATTAATGCACTTGAATTCTCTATGCTGGAGATCCTGAGAAGGAAGAGAACAAATTCCCAACCCTGGAACCAGATGAAATGTGCTCATGTCCACCTTTCTACTTACTCTCTGTGTGACCATGGAAATGTCTTAAACTCTTCAGAAGCAGTATTTCCTTTTAAAATGAAATAATTAACCTCTCCCTCTCTACCTCCTTGAAGTGATAAGAAATCATAAAATAATAGATTTTAAAATAAAACAAAATTTTAGTGCCTAAAAATGAGAACATTTAATGTGTGCAAACATCATTGCAATGGATGTGAGTTCCCAGAGAGACAGTCAGAATGTGAAGTTTCAGAACCTGGCCTCTGGGTGTTTGAGGCACATTAAGTGTGCAAACCCTATCTGGAGAAGCCACACATCTTCAAAACCCAGTAGGGAGGTCCTCAGATATCATCTGAGGTTTCAGGTTCTCTGGGAAATATTATAAACTCTCAGCAAATGAGATAAAGTGAGCACCAAAGTAATATTGGTCTGAATTTCATGTGTTTGGAAGAAACTGTTACTGTCAGGTGTGTGTGCAATTTTAAACACACGGATGCCCCCTTTCTATACTTTTCTGAAGTATGTGAACAAGATGAATCAATTATTTTCCCCAAACCAAAATATTACTCGCAGAAGTTTAAGTCTGTTTGTGTACATCTAAATAGAACCATAAAGAAGAACCTGGTCTCTTCCCGTTCCCAGAAAAAAATATAAATATATAGAAATTACTCCAATGGACATATCTGCGTACTTGGTAGAAAAAGAAGATACATCTCTCCCATGATAAGTCAAGCATCTTTTGAATATAGAATCAGAGCGAGCAGTAGGCAATGAAATGGTGATGTAACAGGGATCTGATTCTGCAAAACCTTATCCGTAATACCACTCCTGACACAAACTCTGTGACTCCCCACCACCCAGATTTCCTACCATAGAATTTGGTCTATTCTTAATAGATATAAAACACTCAAATCTTGACTTGTGACAAGGAATTTAGGATAACACTGTATCTAAATTTTTCTCCCTGGGACATGTTGTATTCTAATTGAACATCAGACAGTTCTAATGCCTACAAATTTCTTCTCACAGCCAAAAGGACCATCTCTGGTCTCCCGCACATACCTTTTTATGATGTCATTCACATCCTAGGAAGAAGCGAGAAAACATCAATTAAGAAAGAGCAGCCTCTCTTCCCTCTCCAAGATTCATCACATTTCCATCAGCCCCTGATAGGCTGAGAATGCAAATGGTTCCAGCATGAAAGACAAAAACGTAAAGATAAGACACAGGGCAATCACCCGGAAGACTCATGTGAGCCTATCAAATTCCCTAAAAAGTAGAAACAACTTTCATCCTTGAAGAAGGGGTTTCTGATATCTGTAAATGGGACACGTTTACAAGAGAAAAGAAGAGCCCCCCAATTTTTTTATCCAAATGTTTATGGTCACTGTCCTAAAAACTACAGTGTTTACCCTGAACTCTAGTCTCTACTAGGGCAGTTTATTCTATATCCATAGTGACTTTAGGTCATCTAGTTATCTCTTTCATCACAGATATTTTATATGGCACCAATGTATTTTGTGCCCTTTGCCCTAGATTTGTTTCCTTCAGGTAAGTTTTCTCCAAGAACTAGACCAATACCTAGGCACGTGCACACACACACACACACACACATTTCTATGATTTTTTTTATTAATATCAGAAATTTTATGTTGTATATGACATAAACCAAATAAAACTAGATTAAGTGGTAAAAAGGATTTTGGAAAGGGCACTTTCAATTATAGCAATAAAATATTAGAAAACCAAATCGAACAGCACATTAAAAGAATTATTCACCATGATGAAGTGGGATTTATGCCAAGGACATAGAATGGTTCAACATAGCAAATCCACAAACGTGATGCACTATGTTAACCGATTGATGGGAAAAAAAAACATATGATCATCTCAGTAGATGGAGAAAAATAATATAACAAAACTCAGTATATTTTCATGATAAAGCAAAAAAGTCTTAAAAATTAGCTATACAAGGAATATACCTAAACACAACAGAGGCCATAACATCATAATATAATATCATAATATACTTGTAAGAAGATGAAAGCTTTTTCTCTAAGACCAGGAAAAAGACAAGAATGTCCACTGTTACCACTTCTATTGAACTGGAAGTAGTAGCCAGAGCAATTATGCAAGTGAAAGAAATAAAAGGCATCCAAATTGGTATCAAGAAGTTTAATTAACTCTGTTTGCAGATAATGTGACATCATATTAGAAAACCATAAAGACTCTATCAAAAACTCTTAGGACTAATTAACAAATTCAGAAAGTTGCAGAATATAAAATCAAAATATACAAATCAATAGCATTTCTATCCACTAACAACATATTATCTGAAAAGAAATGATGAAAAAAAACCCAGTTACAATAGCTACAAAAATTTAAAATATTTAGGAATAAATTTAACCAAGGAGGTGAAAAATCTATATGCTGAAAACTATAAAACATTGCAGAAAGAAATTAAAGAAGACACAAGTAAATGAAAAAAAAATAACCTGTGTTTATAGCTTGGAAGAATGATTATTGTTAAATGTCCATGCTACCCAAAGTGATCAAAAATTAATTCCATATAATTCCTATTAAATTTCTGACATTTTAAACAGAAATAGATAAAACAATCCTAAAATTTGTATGGGAACACAATAAATACCTAACATGTACATGGGACCCTGAATTGCCAAAGCAATCTTCAGCAAAAAAAAAAAAAAAACAACTCTGGAGGCATCATAGTACCTGACTTCAGAATCTACTACAAAGCTATATTAATCCAAATATCATGGTAATAGCATTAAAAACTGACACATAGACCAATGGAACAGTAGAGAAAGCCATTAAAAATAATCCACACATTTATGGTCGGATGATTTTTGACAAAGATGTCAAGGACACACAGTGGGGAAAGGATATTCCCTTTAACCAATTGTCTTTGCATAACTGAATATCAGAAGAAGAATGAAGAAGAATGCAGAAGAATGAAATTAGATCCTTATCTCAAAACGCATAAAAACATCAACTCAAAGTGGAATAAATACTTAAATGTAAGATGTGAAACAGTAAAACTTCTAGAGGAAAACAAGGAAAAAGCTCCAGACCTATTGGTATAGGCAATGATGTTTAGGCTAAGAACCCAAAGCATAGGCAACAAAAGCAAAGACAGACAAATGAGATTATAACAAATTAAGAAATTTCTGCCCAGTAAAGGAAACAATCAACAAAACGAAAAGGCAGCCTATGGGTTGGAGGAAAATATTTCTAAGCCATATATCTGATAAAGGTTAGTATCCCAAATATACAAAGACTCCATACAACTCAACAACAGAAAAAAAACTGTCCCAATTAAAAATTGGGAAAAGGATCTCAATCAAAATTTATCAAAAGAAAGCAGACAAATAGTCAACAAGTATATGAAAAAATGCTCAAAATCACTAATCATCAGAGAAATGCTTATTAAAACCACAAGGATATAACACCTCATACCTGTTAGAATGACTATTACCTAAAAAACTAATGATAACAAGTTTGAAGAGGATGTGGAGAAAAGGAACTCTTCAACTCTATTTGTGGCAATGTAAATTAGTATAGCCATTATGGAATATGATATAGATGTTTGTCAAAAAATTAAAAATAGAACTACCATATGATCCAGCAATCTCATGGCTAAGAATACATTCAAAAGATATGGAGTCAATATGTCCAAGAGATACTTGGACTCCCATGTTCATTGCAGCATTTTTAACATTACACAACATATGGAATTAACCTAAGTGTCCATCAACAGTTGAATGGCTAAGGAAAATGTGGCATATAAATATATGTAAGTGAGTACCATTCAATCTTAAAAAAGAAGGAAATCTTTGCATTTATGACATCATGGATAAACCTGGCAGACTTTATATTAAGTGAAATAAGCCAGGCACAGTAAGACAAATACTGCACAATATCACTTACATTTGTGGAATATAAAGAAAAAGTCGATCTAATATAAGTGTAGAGTAGGTGAGGGTTTACAAGGGGCTGGAGTACAGGGGAAATGGGGCAGATGCTGGTCAAAGGATACTAACTTTAGATAGATAGGAGGGCTATCCTCAAGAGATCTAGTGCACAACCTGGTAATTATAGTTAACAATGTATTGTATTCTTGAAATTGCAGAAAGTAGTTTTTAAATGTTCTCACCACAAAGTGAAAAGTATGTGAGGTAATGAATGTCACTTAGCTTGATTTAGCATTTCCACAATGTATACATATTTCAAAAACACATGTTGTAAACAATAAATATATACAATTTGTATTTGTCAATTTTAATAAATAAATCAAGTTAAAATTTAAAATAAAAATTAAAGGGACTATAAAGGCTTGTGACTAACTTTAGTCCTACAAATTTGACAACTTAGATGAAATGAACAAATCCCTATAGAGACATCCATTACCAAGAAGAGACTCAGGAAGTATTAAAAAATCTAAATAAATGCAATGCATGTAAAAAATTGAAAATTTCATACCTTTCCCCAAAGTAAGAAACAGTATGAGATGGCTTTACTGGTGAACTCTATTGAATATTTAAAAAAGAAATAATACCAGTACTTTACAACTATTTTTCAGAAAATAAAGAAAGTGAGGTAATGTCTCAACACATTCTATGAGGGGGAAAAACAAAAACATCTCATATTCTGAAA
>VSMD01016217.1:0-17775 GCA_008750895.1 Mirza zaza
GTAGGAATACTGTCTGATTAGATTTATCTTTTAGCTTTGACTTTGTAAAGCATAATTTCTGATTGCTCTTGCTTGGGTCGTTGTATGCCCTGGTGGAAAATAAACATAATTTACAATCACAAAGATACGTAAGTGTCCTTCAGCTTTCAACCTGATTAATGCGCTGTGCTTGCTTGTTAGGCATTTGCAAAATTCAGAGTATTTTTTTGGTTGGCAAAAGCATTGTACAAGTTTTAGGAGGCTTATGTTTGCTTATGAAACCATGGCCAAATGGTGTGATAAATTTGTTTCAAAAGAAATTAGATTGCTCAAGAACTTGCAAGCAATAATCTTTGAATTTTAGAAATACTTTTAAGAATATGAATTATAAGGGCTTTCTTAAAAAGTGGATTGTAAACTGTAAGTTAGGGGAACACATTTTATATCAGTAAAATCCTGCCACCCATATAATACATTTATACTGTTATTACCTTGATTTCTCCATGAAGGCCAGTGTTTGGGCATATATGGGCAATGAAGTGCTACCCTAAAAGGAGAGTTTAAAGACCCTTTCTCTCTTCCATTGAGTTTTCGCCCCACCTCAAGCAGAGATTTTCTTTCTTTCTTTCTTTTTTTTTTTTGTGACAGAGTCTCACTTTGTTGCCCAGGCTAGAGTGAGTGCAGTGGCATCAGCCTAGCTCACAGCAACCTCAAACTCCTGGGCTCAAGCAATCCTGCTGCCTCAGTTTCCCAAGTAGCTGGGACTACAGGCATGTGCCACCATGCCTGGCTAATTTTTTTCTATATATATTAGTTGGCCAATTAATTTCTTTCTATTTATAGTAGAGACAGGGTCTTGCTCTTGCTCAGGCTGGTTTGGAACTTCTGACCTCGAGCAATCTGCCCGCCTCGGCCTCCCAGAGTGCTAGGATTACAGGCGTGAGCCACCGCGCCCGGCCCAGAGATTTTCTTGAAAGAAATTAGCCAGCTCTTCCCCACACTTAAAGTTCTCTATAGTTCATTTTGCTTCATTTTGTTTTAAATTTGAGAGTCTGAACCAGGATTATCAGACTCTAAGAGAATAGAAACAATTTCCCCCAACACAAACACAGACTCCCCATCTCCCCGCCTTGTTTTCGGAAATACACACCTTGCATAGTTGGTTCTCTTTTCAGAGTGTCCTATGCAACACAGCTTTCCTAGATATATAATGCACTTTTCTTACCACGCACGTAAGTAAAAGCTTACTTTAGTCTGACTTGATATTTAGAGAGGAAGATGCCAGTTGGGAAGAAGCCTGTCAGTTTGTCGAGCCTGCCCATGACAGGTGGGGTGCGGAGGAGCTTCTCTGGTGACGAAGAGTTGACTCCTCCTCCATATCGAACCCTTCCAGCACAGACAGCCCTGGAGGCCTTCCCACCTCCCAGCACTAGCCGAGAGTTCAGTCCCAGCCTCAAACCAGGTAACTAGTCACATCAGCACCGCAGGTACTACAGAGGGGAAAAGGTACTGGGTAGGGTGGTGGGAGACTGAGCATGGTCTGGCATAACAGGTGCTGACTCATTAAATTTTTCATTTTCTTTCAACTAAAAAATTCATTTCATTAGTCCTTGGTAGACACTTCACTAAGACAAATCACCAGGGAAGGATTTTTATTTTGTTATGAACATTTCCGAGCTTCAAATTAGGGTGGTTATAATTTCAATGTGTGGAATTGTGAGACAACTTGTAATATTTTGTGGTTTCATTAAAATGATTGAACATTTTGCATTAGAGATTCTATGACTTAGCCTGGGGGAGAAATGTATTGTTAGGGGTAGATCTGATTAATCACATCCAAAAAGGAGGCTTTGTTCATAGCATTCCATAGTGTCTCATTCATGGAAAGGATGTTTTGAATTCCACTGTAATTTTAGTTTTGGTAGTAACATTTACCACAATCTTAGTTGAATAACATAGATTTAGAAATATGATGCGTATATAATTTTGGCATTGAATTTGAGTGAAATTTCATAATTTCATGTGTATGTATATGTAGTGATTTCATTAAGGAAGTGACATTTGATTTGAGTTTAATTGGTGAGGCCAAGGCAGTAGATTGTAAGGAAGACAGCACAAGGTTTTGCCCTTTGTAATTGCTAAGAACAAATGTGGTATCAGAAAGGCTTCACTTGCATATGAAGAACTTCAGGCATGAGTACAGATTATATAGCTTCAAAGCCAAGGTTGTATCTGCCTTGGCATATATTCTGCCATATCTTAGCTATTGCTTTTAAACTAAATTGTTTCATCTAATCAGCATTCTTTAAAATGTCTTTTGTATGTTGAATGCCTAGATGGGACTTAGTAACTACCTGTTTTCTTTTCATTCTTCTTCTGTTTGCTAATATTTTTGTACCTGCAATTCTCAGCCTTTTTCGAGGGCACATTTTAATGGTATGTTGTTTAGCTTTTGCCTCCCTCAAAGTGTATTAAGTCATCTTGCTCCTTCACAGTCTGTTTCTCAGAAGATCACTCTGATGTTCTTACATCCAAAAGAAATTACAGTACAGACTGTCTTTGCGTGAAAAACAGACTAGTTTTACAAATTCAGAGTTACCTGCTCTTTAATGGAAAAACCTTCAGAGTCTATCTAAAGAGCATTCCAGTTTCTTTTCTTCTGTCACTTTTTTCTTTTTGTACTTGTTAATGAAATAGTCTTCTTTTGCCTGGTTAAGTATGGATGTTGTGAGTTCTGAATACATTTGAATTTTTATTGTATTTTGGATATGTTTTCTTCAAACGCTAGACTGATTTTGGAGGTATGTGTCACGTGTTAAGAGGTTCCTGATTCATGTAAAACAGAACTTGATTTCTGGGATGGACAGAACCCAAGAACTGAAAGTAGACGTACTAAATGGAAACAACTTCTTCCACCAGTATCTGTAGTGTTGTCTGAGCCAGGGCCACATCTTGTGAGATTCAGTGTGATTTTACTCTGGTGTATGTAGGGATTCATTGCCACCTTCACTATCTGAAAGTTACAGTTTGACTAGCTGTTGAGATTATTATTTATGGGCTGTAGCTGAGAAAATGGGTGATTTTGTTTAGTTTATCTCCTGAAATGTTAGTGATTAGTGTCAACAGAGTGACTTCATTTCAAAAACAAGGCTAAGAAAATGCATTTGTGTAGAAAGTAACCTTCAATCACAGGATCTGTTTTATTCCATCCATCATCCACTGAGAATAAAGTCTGGAAAGGAGAAATGATTAGTGTGAAAATACCAGACAGGCTTTATTTTAGATTCCATGAAAACAATGAAACTACATTAAAGCATTCCACATGTGAATGAATGTTTTTTGCCTTTATCTTCAGTGATGTTTAAGCACATCATTTCCATATGACTAGAAGCATAATCCAGAAATTTGTTGTTAGCAGTAAATGCAGATAGCTTCAGGATGTGCTTTTGAATCTCAGCTTATGTTTCTTACATTAAAAAAAAATATGTTTGAATGGAACATGTTTGATGTTGGAGCACGATAATTCTTTTCTCATTCATTTAGCCATCTAATCATCATATAACAAGATACCGTTTTAATCAACCTTTTATTGTGGGTACTGCACCTTTAATGAAATTCAGGTTTTGTTTCCTTTTCCATGTGTTTATTTTCATGGTATTGTTCAAATGTCCCTCACACTTAATGCATGTTGGTTAGATTTGAAGGATAATGATTATATGCTTGATACTGTTCTTCGTAAAAGCATTTTTATAATACTATAATTTTTTTTAAAGAAAGGAAGAACTATACAGTCTCATTTGCTTTACCTTTCAGTAGTCTGATTGGTGTTTGTTTTGCTATTACACAGTATATTCACTTTTCTGTTTTGGGGCTATTAAGTTTTTGACCACCAATACCAAAATAAGTACCAGAGTAAAATAAATTGTCATCTCTCAAAAGATTATTCTTTAAATTAGTAAATAAGATGTCAGAGTCCATTATTTTTTAAACCAATCATTTGTAACAAAAATCAAAATGTCAAGTATTTTTCTGTAACTGCACTATTTGACTTTAAAAGTTGTAAGCATTTTAATATTGTTCTGCCTGGTGATACTGCTTCATGAAGGATTTCAATGGCTTACTGTCCATCCAGATACTCTTGAGTCCTAATTCTCTTCATAAACTGACCTTTTTTCCCAGTATGAGCAGTTCCCAATTTACATTCCATATATATGTATCCTTTACTCCAATTACTAATAAAAAGATACTTACTAGAGAAAAACGAAGAACTTTTCCCTTTCGTTTGGAACCAGATACCTGCAGGGGCAGGCAGTTTCCTGCCTGCCTCATGGACAACCTGAGTGTGTTGAGATCTGTGGCAGACAGAGATCTCAGGTTGCCCAGATACAGAGGTAGCAGCCAGTCAGTTCCCACTCATCATAGCTCTGTAAGGATGCTAGGCTCATGTTTTGAGATTCTTATGTGAAATCTCTTGCTTCAAAATATACAGTAAAATTGGCCGGGCGTGTTGGCTCATGCCTGTAATCCTAGCACTCTGAGAGACTGAGCCAGGGAGGATTGCTCAAGGTCAGAAGTGTGAGACCAGCCTGAGCAAGAGTGAGACCCCCATCTCTACTAAAAATAGAAATTGGCTGGACAACTAAAAATATAGAAAAAATTAGCCAGGCATGGGGGCCCATGCCTGTAGTTCCAGCTTCTTGGGAGGCTGAGGCAGGAGGATAGTTTGAGCCCAGGAGTTTGAGGTTGCTGTGAACTAGGCTGATGCCACGGCACTCTAGCCTAGGCAACAGAGTGAGACTCTATCTCCAAAATGTATATATATATATATGTGTGTGTGTATGTATATATAGTAAAGTTTATAAAGAACCCCAGGGCCCACGTGAGGGGAGTGGTAGAAAGCACAGTTTATGACTTCTGATTTAGCAGATGTGTGTGTGCTGAAGAAGTTGGGGAAGAAAGTTAGCTTTGCTCACTGTGTGATTAGATTCCTTCAGGTGTATTAACGTAAGTGGCCACCTCACCTGTTCTTTAAATTATTTGAAACTTTAAAAACTCAATTTAGTTAGAAAGTAACTTTTTAAGAAACTTGAACACATCTCTTAGAGGTTGGTAGTTATTGAACTAGGGTTGTTGTTTTGGTTTTGGTTTTTTTGATTTTTTTTTTTTTTTTTTGAGACAGGGTCTTGCTCTGTTACCCAAGCTGGAGTGTAGGGATGCAATCAAAGCTCACTGCAGCCTAAAACTCTTGAGCTCAAGCAATCCTCCTGCCTTAGCCTCCCAAGTAGCTGGGTCTACAGGCATGCACTACCCTACCTGGTTAATTTTTTTTTTAGATGGGGTCTCACTATATTGCCCAGACGAGTCTCAAACTCCTGGCCTCATGCAATCCTGCCACCTCGGCATCCCAAGTGCTGGGATTACAGTTTTGAACCACCATACCTGGGCTGAAACTAGTTTCTTTCTTTCTTTTTTTTTTTTTTTTTTTTTTGAGACAAAATCTCACTCTTTGCCCAGGGTAGAATGCCATGGTGTCAGCCTAGCTCACAGCAACCTCAGACTCCCAGATAGCTGGGACTACAGGCATGCGCCACCATGCCCAGCTCATTTTTTCTATATATGAAACTAGTTTCTAACACCTAGTTGAGATCATTATGATTAGAAAAAAAAAGTAGTGAAGTAATTTTTTGAAGGCAAAAAGTTCTGTAGGAGGTAGAATAGACTTCAGGGAAAGGATGGAATCTAATGGTTTTGGGTAATTGTGTTGAGGAGGAATAACAAGAGAGGTTTATAAAAGGAGGTAGGAAAATCTCAGTTAACTTGGCCTAAAATTTTTGCCTAACACCAGTTTGGGGTCTAGCAGAAATGAAATTCTCCTTCTCGTCATGCTTGCTTGTGCCATTAGAAAGAGCCCTCCTGTCACAAAGAATTCTGACCTAGCATGACTTCTGTGGCTACCGAGAAACCTAAACCCCACATAAAATATTAGAAACTGAAAAACAGTTTCCCATAGAAATAAATAAATACCTATTGAAACATGACCTATACATAAATTGAGGACTGCCCGTACTGTCGGTTTATTTTCATTAGCAAACGATTTGGCCCAGCGCGGTGGCTCACGCCCGTAATCCTAGCACTCTGGAGGCCAAGACAGGAGGACTACTTGAGCTTAGGACCAGCCTGAGCAAGAGTGAGACCCTGTCTCTACTATAAATACAAAGAAATTAACCAAACAACTAAAAATAGAAAAAAATTAGCCGGGCATGGTGGCACGTGCCTGTAGTCCCAGCTACTCGGGAGGCTGAGGCAGCAGGATTGCTTGAGCCCAGGAGTTTGAGGTTGCTGTGAGCTAGGCTGACGCCACGGCACTCACTCTAGCTCAGGCAACACAGTGAGACTCTGTCTCAGAAAAAAAAAAAGCTTCATCAGATAACTCAGGCAGGCAGTAAATACTACTAAGTATCCAATTTAGAAATATTAGTAGATTTGCATCAGTGACTGTCACATTGCTGGTGTCAATAAATTTTTATTTTAGTTAAAATGATTGATTTTTCCATGATTTTAGTTTTAATATAGGAGTTATTTTGGTTTTTGGTTTGTGTTTTTTTAGAATACTTATTAATATCTGGTATCTTTTTTCTTCAAGGAGTCTTTTTAATAAAAATACTCCATGGGAATAATAAGGTTATATTGAAGTTGTGTTTGTTGTGTTGGTACTTACTAAATATTATACTTCAGCCCCATGCAGAAAATACATCATTGTTTGTATGAACATTGACATAAAAGTGAATACTTAATCATAAGCAAAATTCTGATTATTTTAGTTAAATTAGTGAGCACTTATTACCTTGAACATTTTATCAGAGATGTCGGCTGTTTAGTGTCAAATGCCATATTCCTTTTCAGAACATCGCTTAACTGCTGTACACTTTGAAAATTAAAATTGAGTGCTCATGCTTCAGGAGTTTAATTTTAAGAGTTATTGAAGAAATGAAGAAGTCTTATTAACTGTAAAGCTGATGGAACATAAAGATTAAAGATAATCTGAATATTCCAGAAAGGCTTAATAACATTTCATATATATTTTTTTTTCCTGCAGTGACTACATTGCAGCTGAAGGAAGAGTTGCTGGATGGGGAGGATTATAATTTCCTCCAAGGAGCATCTGATCAGGAAAGCAATGGCTCTGCCAACTTCTACATCAAACAAGAGCCATGAATTGGCTCAGAAACTGAGGGTGGGGAAAGGATTTTACACAGGACTGATTTATAATCAATCCAGCTGTACAGTGGGGCTATTCTACTGGGACATTTTGCTAAACATAGAAAATTTCAGTTCCAGATTTTTCAGGTGGGTGGGGAAACTATTTTAGTGGGGGGGGAAATTTTTCAATTTATAAAGATGGACAATTTTTGTGTTGTATTTGAAGCTTTTGAAAGAATTTTGTAATATTTTCCAAGTTTGGATTTATGTGCATTGTTAACAAGAACTGAAATTCTAACTTTTTTGGTAAGATTAAAGTTTAGGTAGCAGGATTGAAGGAAATGATTTCAGAAGGATATAGCTGTAAATGCAAATGAACTGTCATTACAAATGAACCTTTTTGGTACCTGTTGGGAGATTTGGGGATTTTACAAGTTAGGCCAGTCACATCTCCAGCTTCCTTTGCTGCAGAAATATGCAACTGAACCCCTCATGGAGGGTTCATCACCACATAGATCATGGAAGGGGTAATTAATTCTGCTTGTTGGCATTTTATTGCAGCCCATTTTAAATGTGTGTACAGAAATGTTTTTCATTCTGTGAAAATTTATTTGGAGTTCTGTATGAAACTGGAAGAACTCTGGATACTTTTATATGTTCTCTTTTAATTAAAAAATGATTAAAATTATCCTAACACTAAAGTGTTAAACTGGAATGGTTGACAAGATATACAGGATCTCGGTCTACACGTTGAGGGGTTGGAGAAAATGCAATATTGTCTTTATTTTATTTTCCTTACTAAAAAATAAATGCCCCCACAAAAGGGATTCTGATCAGTTCCTTGCCATTTCCCTCCATCTGTGAGATGATAACTTGGTATAACCACACCCAAAAACAGATGTACTGTATTACCAAGCAAATCAAATCGAAAGTTGTCCAAAGGCAAAATAACTTTAGATTTCAAAAATCATTCCAGCTCTGCTTTTAACTATCCTGGATTTGTGAGAAAACTAATTTGAAGGCGAATTTCATTTTCTTAAAATTCCATATATATATTATGAATTGTCTTTAATCGTATTCAGAATTTATTTTAACAGTAACCAATTTGGACCATTTCAAACATTCCCTGTTTTAAAATTAACATGGCTTCCTTTTAAAAAAAGGATACAAGGGTAAATTGGTGAAGTTTGCTCTCTGCATTTTCTAACTTTCTACTGAGTTGTGACTGAATGAGAGAGCTCTAGCGTTTACCAGTGAGGTTCATAAACTAAACTCTCAGGAATTAATTGCATCTGTTCTAGAAGTGCTTCTGGGTCTTAGCCTGGCCTCTTCAGAGTGGTAATTTTGACCATCTCCTCTGGAATATAGGCAGGGCTAATTAGAAATTAATCAAAATGATTAACCTCTACAGTCCTTCAGCCTATGGAATGCTTTAAAAAATGTTAAGGGAAAGCCCCAGGAGACCATTTTAGTAAGATTTTTGTTTGAATTTTAAAATGCATAGAACGTTAAAAACCAGCAATTTATTTTCTAAAATATTGCTCTACTTTTGGGAATAATAGCATTGGTAATACGCACAGGTTTACCTCATTCTATGCAAGAGGGGTTAATAACATAAGGTTTTGTAGTAGCTACTGGAAGTAAAATTTATTACTTTATAGTGTAAGAATGTATGGAATCGCATGTCACCATTTCTTAATACTGACTCTTTGGGGGCATAAATGCAGATCACATCAACGCAAGTTGATTCTCATGTGTCAAATGTATGTGAATTCAGCTGTTAAATTACTGGATATTTATCTTAAACAACATTGCTGAGAGGGACCTACTGTAAATGTGACATCCTCACACTTCCCAGATCTTTAACTTTGAAGAATCTTCCCATAAACTTAAAGCCTAGAAGCGTTCCAAAGCAAAGGTTACAGCAGTCGTTATTCTCAGGCTCAGTGAATTAAACCCAGGACTCTGATTCTGTAATATGGGCACAAGAAACCTATCGTATGGTATACTCTGCCAGCCCCTTGGGCTTTTTAGGGGCTCTATGGGGAATTGAGTAAACCAGGAGAGAAACAATTTGGAGCCAGTCAGTCCTGGTAATTAATTCTGTGAAATGCTCATTTGTAGCCAGGTTTTATAAGCTTCCAATTCTACAACAGAACCAGGCTCTGAGTGTCCCACCTAGTCATGAAGTGTTTCTTGTCTTGATCCCATGACCAACAGTTAAAGGTTGGTAAGGACTGCCTACAGTCTAAACACAGTCTGAAGCCCTCTTCGTTGTTCATATTCTGACTCCTACTGCTGATGAACAGAAAATAAGTTAACGCAGGGGAGATTTATGTCTTAGCCATAACTCCAATTGTACAACTCAAAGCCCCATTCTCTTTTACGGTTCAAAATGTACTGCTGACCTTGGGTTTGTTTTTGTTTTTTTTTTTTCCCTGTTAGGATTATTTGGGGACTTTTGGTAGTTTAAACTCTTTAACCTTTTCCTTGCTGTGTATGAGGAAAGCTAAAGCTGTTATCAACTTCTTATTCTACGGATACTAACACGGGTTTTCAGTGTTTGTTTGTTTTTATTATTATTAATTTTGCGTGATGTGAATACCCTCTCCCATCAATATTTGTATTATGGTGCTATATATTAGTAATGATCCTTTAATATTGGGAAGGGATTTTAAAAATACTGTGATTAAACTGGGTTTCTTCCTTTGATTTTCATATTTTAAATAAAGCCACAGTCATTTATACAAAAGAAAAGTATCTGTCCCTGGGCAAATCTTTTGAGGACAGAGGTCAAAGTAAACTGCATAAGGTTTTTACATCATTTCTGTATGTATTTGATATATAGATCAATATCTGTACAAATTTAATCTTTTATTTTCTTGGTAACTCGTGATCATTGAGAAAGTGTTTGAAACTTTCTCATGAAGTGTATATATAATGGCGTGAAAAATTCCTTCGGAGAAATTTATGTTCCTTTCATTTTTACCAAATCGCAACTTTTCAGCATGGATGTGAAAAGCATTAAAATTATAACTTTGTGTACAAGATGAAAATAATTCACTAAATTTGCCCTTTTTTACACAAAATAAAATGTTAAAGTTAAGCTGTATTTGAGTGATTCTTTAATATGCTTTGATTTGGGGGGTGGAGTATATTGCTTGGCTTCTAGAAGCATACGGAGGCCCCTGTGAAAGTTGGGTCAGTTCCTTCCTCAAGGAACCTGTAATAAGGTAGAGCAAAGCACATGAGTGCTGTGAGGAGGAATTTACTAGTAGCTGATGAGGGAGAAAGAATATGGACAAGCGTTGTGCTGGAGCTGGGATTTCACAGGCAGGGAAAGGGCAAAAACTACAGCAAGAGCAAGCACAGGTGAGTGGGTACAGGGACAGTTTACAGGGAAATTAAGTCACTTAAAAATATTATGTTTTGGGGGTGGCATGCTTTAGTTACTAGGAGACATTTTTGTTTGTGTTTTTAACTCCATTAACTTCAGCATCAAAGTTACAGTGTAAGTAAAACATCCCAGCTAACTCTTGCCCTTTACATTAATAAAAGGGAATGCAAAGAAGCTCTCCTTTATCAACAGCTGGCTCTTTGGAAAATTATTCAACTTGTCCTGCAAAAGCAGTTTGTAGCAAATTTTATGAATTGGGAGAGGATATGTAAGATAGTGATGAGATGGATTGGGTCCCTTCAGGGGTTAATTTCACACTTCAGAAAAATATAACAAATTCCAAGAAAAACAAAAGAACCTAATTTCTGCTCTGCTTTCTACCTTAAATGGCTTGAACAGTTGCCCTAGTAAGCTGGAATTCCCAGTTTGGCGCTCATTTAATATCCCATGAGCTTTTTGTAAACCATTATATGCCTCTTGGGAAACTAGTTCCCTGGTATACAGTATGCCCAGAATTAAGAGTAACAAGTGTTTCCCCAAAACAAGTAACTTTTTAGCACTGTGTTATTTATCCAGGCTTGTGAGATAGGGAGAACAGTTAAACTATTTCTACCAACTACTACTAAAGTTAGGATAATCATTTTTTGGCCTGTTAGGAATTCCAAGTCCCACAGGCTGAAATAGGGTTTGCCTCTTGACAAGGAATAGATAATGTAAAAAAGGTAATGCATTTTAAATAATGCATTTACTATGTGGTTTTTTCCTAAAAGGTTTATTGAAAGCATGGAAGATTCTGAATGAGCTGTCACTTTCACACCCTAAACTGATAAAGGATTAGATCCTCAACCCACCCTTACTCCAGAGGCAGTACTTTTAATCTCACCGTACTCTTTCTCATTCAGTTCCACCAAATTAAGTCCTAACGTCCAAAGTCGCCTTCTCAGCTCGCGCCACTCTGAATCAACTTCATTGACCCTCCAAACTCCATTTCTCATGTCACTGGAAAACTACTTATAGTGGCCACAAAGCATGGAGTGTGAAACCAGCCACTTGAGTTGGAACCTGGTTCCTCCTTCACTGGCTAGCTATGTAACTTCTTGGCTAGTTTGCTCAGTCGTAAAATGGGGGTACTAGTGCCAGCCTCCCAGGAGTTGTAAAGATGCAATGAATTCATTTATGTAAAGTTCTTCAAACAGCTCTGTCAGAGTTTAGCCAGTGCTTAACTGCTACACTAACTCAAGTACCTGAACCAGCATGTGTAAGGATCACCAGGGAGCACATTTAAATGCAGGTTCTTGAGCCCTGTCCCAGAATCTATCATTTTAACCACTTCCGTACCAGCGTTGACTATAGTTGACAGCCACAGATGAATGCGCACAGTGACTTTAGCCGACAGCTGTGATACTTTTCTAATTTTTCATTTATCAAAATAAAATTGTGAACATTTAAAAATAATGTAATGAAAACATTTATTAATATGTTACCTATTCTGATTTACATTACAAGTAAAGCTGCCTGTAAAGTAAAACAAGCGTTCAGTGCTTTAAAGCTTTCCTCATGGCCGGGCGCGGTGGCTCACGCCTATAATCATAGCACTCTGGGAGGCCGAGGTGCATGGATTGCTCCAGGTCAGGAGTTCAAAACCAGCGTGAGCAAGAGCAAGACCCTGTCTCTACTATAAATAGAAAGAAATGAATTGGCCAACTAATATAGAAAAAATTAGCTGGGCATGGTGGTGCATGCCTGTAGTCTCGGGAGGCTGAGGCAGGAGGATTGCTTGAGCCCAGGAGTTTGAGGTTGCTGTGAGCTAGGCCGATGCCACAGCACTTACTCTAGCCTGGGCAACAAAGCAAGACTCTTGTCTCAAAATAAATAAATAAATAAAATAAAGCTTTCCTCATCACACAAGAGCAAAATGGATTCATTGTCAATGCACAGCACAAACTATCGTGCGGACTATGAGTGAATTAAATTTGAAATTGAAAAATAATTTTTAAAATATTAAATTTCCAAAAATATATATATATAAAATTTCCTATTCATTATTGACTCGAAACTGACGTGACTTTTGTACCAACCTGTTAAGGTATTTATGTCATTCTGAAGGAAAAAAATGAACTGTTTCTTCTCTACTCTCAAGTCACTGACCTCAACACTTCTGGGCACTCTTGCAAACAGAACATGGGGAATAGATATCTTCAACTTTCAAGATAAATGCCATTAAGTGGGACTGAATTTGATACATTCAGGGAGTGTATGTACAGACAGTGCACCTTTCATAACAGGAAAACATGAAATTTTTATTGCACAGATAAAAAAGTATTAACAGAGCCAGATGCTCTCATTTCTTTTCATTGCATCTTGCATCAGCAACATCTCTGTGCTAAAGCTATTTTAAGTGACGCTTTGCAACAAGTTATAAGTATTGTTAACTATGTTCCTGCAAATGCAACGTGGCATCATCAGTTTCATAACATACTAAAGTTGAATGATGAGGTATTCAGTGTGGATTTGCCTTATCATTCTAAAGTGCATTGGTTATCACAGGGACAGGTGTTTGCCAAAACTTTATTTCTGCAAGAATGGATAGTTAAATTCTACAAAGGACAGAATTAGCCATGCAAATTATTAAAAGATTTCTATAGGAATGCAGCATTTCTGTGTGATATCAGGTCAAATAAAAATTACTTGAATATTTCTGTGCAAGGTAAAAACTAAGT
Organism: Mirza zaza; assembly: GCA_008750895.1. Taxonomy (NCBI): domain Eukaryota; kingdom Metazoa; phylum Chordata; class Mammalia; order Primates; family Cheirogaleidae; genus Mirza; species Mirza zaza. Next base: position 13,297 of record VSMD01016217.1, read on the forward strand.
CCACATATGATATGTGGCCAAAAATCCAAGCATTTTGAAAAAGGCTAAACTTTTATAAAACACTTTTTCTTCAAAAGGAAATTTTTGATGAACATTTTCTCCAGTTAGCAAAGGTCACTGATGAGCAGGATGATATAGGCGAATCATTTGAAGAATACACAAATGTTACAGACCCGTTAATTGGAGAATGAAAGGGTCACTGACTTTGAGAATCGTGACATCACAAAGTAGCATTTCAGCCTCACCAAGTTGGTATCACCAAGGCATCTAAAGAACTACAGATGGAATTGATTGTGCTCTCAGTAACATTAAGTCATTGTTTGATGATAAGATCTAAATATGGAAAAATGCAAAATACCCACAACTTTCAGCAACATATCCAAAAGACCGCTTTCCTGCTTTTCAACCACTTACTGCTGTGAATTTGCATTCTCCTAACACAAATCAAGACACCCTTAAGGTCACAAATGACTGATACTTACCTAGAGCAGCAGTCCCCAACCTTTTGGGCACCAGGGATGTTTCATGGAAGACAATTTTTCCATGGGCTTTGCGGGGTGGGTTTGGAATGATTCAAGAGCACATTTATTGTGCAGTCAAACCTCTCTGCTAGTGATCATCTCAGCTCCACCTCAGATCAGGCATGAGATTCTTGTAAAGAGAGTGCAACCCAGATCCCTCACATGCAGTTTACAGGAGGGTTCATGTTCCTGTGACAATCTAATGCCACCACTGATCTGACAAGGAGGCGGAGCTGATGCAGTGATGCAAGTGATGGAGTGGCTGTAAATAGGGCAAAAATAGATGAAGCCTTGGCTTGCTCACGTCCTGCTGTGTGGCCTGGTTCCTAACAAGCCAGGGACCGGTACTAGTCCATGGACTGGGTTTTGGGGACTCCAGATCTAGAGAATCAACTTAAACTACAGACGTCCATTATGTAACCAAACATTCAAATACTTTCCAACAGAAAGCAGACACAACAAAGTCATTCAAAGCTTAACTTCAAAATTAACAGTTTTCATTTTTTGAAATTATTAAGTACACAATAGGTAGATTTTTATAAAATAATATACATTTTTAAGTATATCTAATTGAAGTTTCCTGAATGTGGCCTTATCTGATTACAGCTAAATTAACGGGACCTTCCAACATGTAAAGGTTCCCCACCCCTAGATAAGATAATTCTTCCATCATCAGCAGGACTGAGTTCTGGATAATGCTGCTGTAGCCAGGGAACCAAGTCACTTCTTTTAGCTTAGTATGAAGTAAGTACAAGGAGACTGCCCAGTTTCCAAAGGCTTTATTGGTAAATATGCTTTAGAAAAGAATGATCAATACTATTGCCTCCAAGTCAGTGGAATGAAGAGCTGTGTCCAGGGACATACCAAGTGGTGCTGAAAGGGACTGCAACTTTGTCCACCTCTTATTCATAGATCCAGTCATGAGCACAAGACTTATAGTCAACCAATTCTTCAGGTTTAAACCATAGGCTGATTTCTTTTTCAGCACTTTTCACTGAGTCGCTGCCATGAATGATGTTCCTAAAGAAAGAGAATCATTACCAGTTGCCATGTTTTGAAATGCAGAAGTCTTGTTTCATGGGCCAGCAAAGGGTAGCCACTGCAGACCTTTTCTGTCAAATTGCCCCTTGAAGCAGCAGAACCAATTACACCCCAAACTATTTCCTTTTAAAAAGCAATTATAAAGATGCTTGATTAAAAAGATCCCTTGGTTCAACTGTATTATGCTTCCCAAGATTTCCCTTTCAAAATAGTACCTGGCAGATTTCAGTTTCTTGAGCAAAAAAAAAAGAAAAAAAAAGAGATAGGTATTTAAAAAAAAAAAAATAGTACTTGGACCCCAAGATTGCTGACGACATAAAACATTTTTGAGAAATCCAGGAATAGTCACACCCACTCTAAACCAAAACCCTAACTAAATGTGATGTATTCTTTACTGACGGCCATTTCTGCTGCATTTTCCTGTAACATGGATTTGCAAAGCATGACCACAACGTAACATGCTTATTAATAACAATCCCTTTATCCCTCTGAATCTCTTGTAATTCTGTGGAGTTTTGTACAACTGAGAGAACCAAAAGATTAATAAGTAACACGTCCACGGACATAATGCCAAAAGGGCACAGGCAAAACTAGAACCCTTGCTTTCCCCTCCCTTAGCACGTTTCCTGCTGTGCGACCCAGGAACCACCCCATGCAGCTCCCTCATGGAGTGTCTTGGTTAAAAGTAAACTAGGGAAGCAGCTACTTATAAAAGATTTATCCAGTGGTAATCACCACCTAATTTATAAGTTCATATTTTTCTGAAATTAGGATATGCCCCCAAATGCTTGCTTTCTACTCCATTTAAATGGTGTGGAGTAGAAGTCACCAACACCCCACAGGACTTACCTGCCAACTTGAATGCAAAAGTCCCCACGAATGGTGCCTGGCTTAGAATCCGCTGGATTGGTCTCCCCAAGCATCACTCGGCCTGTCTTCACCACATTCAGCCCCTCCCAGACCTTGGCAGTAAGGAAAAAGAATCCCATCAGATGTGCCACTCAGGACCAGCAGGGACAAACATCTACTCCTCCCTAACAGCACACGTCAATGAAACCAATCAGTGCCGTGATTATCAGCTAATCCCAGAAGATAGCAGGGGCCTATATACAAAAAAATTCTATTCCAAACATATTGCTAAAATACAGAGAAAAGTCTACCCAACTTGGGGGCTTCCCAGCTGGAGACAGAGATAAACAGACTGAAGAATTTTAATAAAGCCACAAACACTGACAAGAAACAGTGAAGAGAGTGTAGGGAAAAGCAGTCAGACAGGAAAAGGATCAGTGGGAAGACTGACACACATGGGGAAAGTAATCCAGGGAAGAGCAGAAGGAAGAAAAAGCCACATTTGGGGAACAGGAAATAGGTCTACTTTCCCATCAATTTCAGTGCCTCCCTGTTAATCTCTCTCCTTCCATTCTCTTCACCTGCAGTCGGACATTAACACCATCCAGAAGAAAATGCTTCATTTCTAGCACAAGATTAGAGAGTGTCTGCTTCACTTAATATGTAATTGTGTTTGAATTTTTCATGAGACAATTTCTTAAAGTGTTCTTTTAAATCTAGGAAACATTAAGGACTAAAACACCTGTCAAACAGAAGAAAGGTAGCATTCTTTTGTACCCCCTGAGATTCTCTATTTAACCCTGGGGAGATTCATGTGAAAGTGTCCTTTTTTTCTAAGGTCTGATTCCCTTTCCTTTCTCCTCCCAAGCTCCTAGTTGCTCAGTTAACGAAACAACTCCAGCAGGCTCCATGTGTGAAACAAAGAATTTAGAGTAGCTGGGGAAGACAAAAAGAACATTGAGCCATCTTCCCTGGTTCCCCCAGTCAGCCCCACAAGCACTCACCATGGCCACAATCGGGCCTGAGTTCATGTACTTCACCAGCCCAGGGAAGAATGGGCGGTCTTTCAGGTCAATGTAGTGCTGCTTCAGGTGTTCCTCAGAGGCCTGGCATTCAAGAGGAGGTACCGGTCAGGAAATAAGTTGGGAAGACTCAAATAAGGCTCCATCCCATCCTCTGAACCCCCCCCCCCATTAACATGGTAGCTTCTCTAAAGTAACATTTGGCTGAGTTTGGTGGTTCATGCCTGTCATCTCAGTACTTTGGGAGGCCAAGGCAGGACGTCAGGAGTACAAGATCAGCCTAGGCAACACAGCCAGATCCCAACTCTAAAAAAATAGAAAAATTAGCCGGGCATGGTGGCCCATGCCTGTAGTCCCAGCTACTCAGGACTCAAGAGTCTGAGGTTGCAGTGAGCTGATGACGCCACTGCACTCTAGCCTGGGCAACAGAGTGAGACTTTCTAAAAATATAAAATAAAAAAATAAATAAAAGTCAGGTTTGATATTTTAGCCCACACTCATAAGTGTATACATATTTAAAAAAAAAAACCATCCAAAACATATAATCGATAACCATATTAGCAGAAAGATTGTTCAAATCATAAAAACACCCTCATAATATCAATGTTATAGATTTTGTAATCCTAAGAAGTAAAGGCCGAGGCAGGTGGATCATTTGAGCTCAGGAGTTCGAGACCAGCCTGAGCAAGAGATTCCATCTCTACTAAAAAAAAAATAGAAAGAGGCCGGGTGCGGTGGCTCACGCCTGTAATCCTAGCTCTCTGGGAGGCCGAGGCTGGCGGATCGCTCCAGGTCAGGAGTTTGAAACCAGCCTGAGCAAGAGCGAGACCCCATCTCTACTCTAAATAGAAAGAAATTAATTGGCCAACTAATATACATAGAAAAAATTAGCCGGGCATGGTGGCGCATGCCTGTAGTCCCAGTTGCTTGGGAGGCTGAGGCAGCAGGATTGCTTGAGCCCAGGAGTTTGAGGTTGCTGTGAGCTAGGCTGATGCCACGGCACTCACTCTAGCCTGGGCAATAAAGTGAGACTCTGTCTCAAAAAA
>VSMD01016219.1:0-25302 GCA_008750895.1 Mirza zaza
TTTTACCTTTACCCCTTCTTTCTTTTTCCCACCTGGGACTCAGAAGTGATGGGTGGAGCTTCCAGCAACATACTGTGACCATGGGTTAACCTGTGGATAAAAGCCATGCTTTAGGATTGATAAAGCAGAAGACAGAGTTGGGGGCTCACATGACATTGTGGGGCGATCGTAGCAGCCCTGAACCACTTACTTCTGAGGGACTTCAGGTTACAAGAGAAAAAAACAAACCTTACCTTGTTTAAGCCCATGAGTTAGTAGCAGCCGTAAACAATTCTCGATTGATTCACTCACATTAGCCAGGTGGTGTTAAGGAGAGACCTTTTAACCCTTTGGCCTTCACGTTCACTTATAAAATGGAGTATAGCTCAGATAACCCATAGAGGCCTGACGCCCCTCCAGCGATGCCTGCAGGGGGTGCTCTCAGCCCACTTTCTGAGCGCAAGGGCCACCGTGGCTAGCGTGCTAGGAGGCAACTCTCCCTGCACGTTCCGCCCCTCCTCCTAGTCAGAGCTGCTTCTGTTGCCTCTCCCCCTGAGTGGCATGAAAGCAAAACTTGTAATAAACACCGCCATCTGATTGTTTAAATGATGAAGAAATAGTCACAGCCCAGTGCCCAACAAGTGGCTATGGCGGGAAATGGCCACATGGGGGCACTGCACCCTCAGGAATGGAAGGACACCGGCCAGGAGCCTGGGTCAGAAGGGTTGAAAGCTGAGCTGCCTGGGACATGCTCAAGTCCCTCCCTAAGGGTCGTAGTGTAGTCTGACCCAGAAAATGACCTTCCAAAATATTACTCGTATTATGATTTCTATTGTTGTTAGAGCACTTTGGAATTCCTACATACTCTTTTTTTTGGTTCACAGCTGCTGAAAGCTGTAGATCCCCTCTCTAAAACGGTACAGATATCCAACGCAAATAAGTCAAAGTCCTGGATGGTGAGTGAGTCTCTGGCTCCAGGTGCCAGGCAGTGTGGTCATGTCAAAGAACCGCCCTGCAGGCCACATACATGGGTTTGAATCCCACACTGGCTGGGTGACCTTGGGCAAGATGCTTTGTTTCTTGGAGACTTGGTTGCCTTAAAAATGGGAATTCTCATATCTACCTTGGTTTGGAGTTAATGTGTACGGAGCACCTGTCAGTGGTGAGGACGTGGTGAACAATCAGGAAACGGCGATGCTAGTCCCGAGTCAGGGAGTCCAGGAGGAGGAGAGGCCTGGGGAGAAGATGACGGGCTGTGATATAAGTTTAGTCATCAGTTTGCGGTGGCCGGGGGAAGGCAGGTGCAGGAGGAGCCAGCCGGGCGCTCAGAGACCCAAGGCCGCCATCTAGGAAGAGAAACAGGTGCAGGCGGGGGCCTGAGCAGGTAGCTGAAGTCACTGCGAGTGATACACATCAGGGTTCTCGAACCTCCACCACCTCAGACGCATCTGGAGGGCTCCTTGAAACTCAGATTGCTGGGACACCTGACCCTGAATCCCATCGCTCCAGGTTCTCAGGTGGAGGGAGGAGACTGTGAGTTCTAAATCTCCCTGTCATTTTGGGGAGACAGTACATGTGGCCAAAGCGGGGAATTGGCTGTTAGACTTGGGAGCCACACCCCAGACAGCTTCTTACCCTCTCTACAACTCGGTTTTCTCCTCTGTAAAATGGGTGTGGTGACAGTACCTACTTTCTAGGGCTGCTGAGGGTTTCTGTGAGGGGGCGTATGTGAAGCACCCAGCAAGAACCAGGAGACTGGCTGTCACCACTGAAAACCAGAAAGCGACTGTCAGCGCTTCTGAGGCAGGAGCTGGCGCCGGGCCCCACGCTGGCAGCCCCCACCTCCAGCCAGAGCTTGGAATCTCGTCAGACCCTCGAGGTCCGAGTCTGAGCAGATGCAGAGAAGGACAGCCACTTCCACTTCCGGCCCGTCTTCTGGAAAAAAACAGACATCTGCAGCCACCAGCCCTCCTTGGAGCAGACCCCTTCAGAGAGCACCTGCTCTGTCCCCACCAATTCCCCAAGCCCAGCCTCACCTGTGCCACCGCACAGCTGGCGGAGCGGGGGTGTGCAGTGGTGAGCACAGCCCTTACATGGGCTCTTCCAGGCCCTGGACATGATTAGGGCTTCACACCCTGGGAGCTTGGGGCAGGGAGCAAGGGGACCAAGGGGACAGACTTACGAACCAAGGGGTGGGGCCAGTGGAGCGCACTTGTGGTGCACAGGGCAGGCCCTGGCCACCCCGGCCTTCACCCAGATCTTGGGCAGAGACCCCAGTGCCTTCCATTTTATTCTCCCAGCAAGCCAGGGAGAGAGGGTCGGTGAAAATCCTCGATGTCTAGGAATCCCCAAAAGGCCATCCAGTGGGAGCTGAGCCCCTAAGCCTGCAGGGGACATCCCACCGGTTTTCTGCAGAGCTAATGGGGTGGAGAAAAGGCCCTCCCGCAGCAAGCTGGGTCCTTTCAAGCTCATCTACTCTTGCCTTCTTGCGGACTCTGATTCTGATTTCCACGTCTTGTCACATGCTCTCTGGGGTTGAGCACAGCGCCGGGATTGGGTAGCAGCCCCTGACTTAGGTATTTATAGTTCACTTTCCATGTCACTAGGTAGCTGTGGTGCCACCATTACCCACTCCTGACACCGAGCCTTGCGTTGGCATCTGCCGGGGTGCAGCCAGGGCCTTGACCCTGCACTCCCGGGGACAAAGTTGACAGGTGGAACGTTCCCAAACGCAGCTGCAAGTGTGTGCACCGTGCACAAACGATGCAGCGGTTTATGTAAACTGCAGCCCTGCAAATGAAGTGAAAATGTGTCCCAGCACCACCAAGGCTTCTTGTGAGTTTTTCAAACCCCAGAAGGGTGTTCATTATGGAATAAATAAATAAGAAAAAATAAAACTGTAGATATAATGATCACATTACATATAAAATATATAGGTGCTGCCCTAGGCCTCGGGGCGAGGCTCCTTCTCCTGCCCAGGCCTCGCTCTCCTCCTTCCAGGTTTCTTCCCAAGAGCCCACACCTCCAGCCGTCTGTCACACCAGGTGCTGTGAGGGGCCAGAGGCTCTTGGCCTGGGGCAGTCGGGGGTCCCGGTGACGTGCCTGCCCCGAGTAGGCCACATGTAGCCAGTGGGAGGGTCCCAGCTCACCTGCTCCACCCCTCAGCCTGTGGACACCTGAACACCCCAGCTCGATCTCTCCATCTATCCCCCTCCGGAAGGAGCTCAGTGTGCAGAATGGGGGATGAATTATGTTCCGAGTCTTCTGTGTAAAACACAGCCCGAGTACACATTTGGCATCCGCCTTACGGTACCCTTGTCACCTCCTCCTTAAATGAGATAGGGGCCCACAGCTCCCAGCCAGGGTCCTGGTGGAGCCGGTGCACTGCTGGGGGTGGGCGCTCGCAGGGTCTTGGGTGAGAATGACTGTGCCCAGGCCCCAGAGCGACCATAAACACAACGATCAGTAGCGGCTCTGGAAACAAAGTGTTATTTTGTTACAGCCGCCCACGCTGGAACAGGGACTCCTGGCCTCTCCTTTGCTCCTCTGAACCTCTGCCTGTTTCTCCCCCAAAACCTGGAGTGTCATCTCACCCAAACAATGCAGGTATCAGCACCCAGGAGCACCCCAATGCAAGAGCAGGGTCAGGGCAGGCAGCAGGAAGCGGGGGCTGCCCTCCCTGGGCCATGCTGCCACGGGTGGGAAGACACCTCAGAAGGAAGAGCCAGCTCTTCTCCTTGCAGGAAAAACTGGCTCTGGGCCCCTTAAGGCATCATGAGCATGGACCCAGGAGTGGGAAGGAAGGGGCACTGGGCATTGTGCCCTCGGGCGAACAAAGGGACTGTGAGTGCCAAGTTCTAGGCCGCCCCAACCCTGGGGTAAGTAAGAGAGGATGGGAAATTCCTTCCTCTCTGAGACTTGGGAAGAGAGAAAAGGGGCCCTCCCATATCTGGTATTCAGTAGGTGCTCAATAAACACACATCAGACCCATGACTGCTCATCCACCCAAGGTCACCCAGGTCTGGGTCACTTGTTCAGTTTTTCTGGCAGTTGTGTTTTCTAAGGAATGTTTTCTAAGGACTGCTATGAAAAGGCGCCTATTTTTAGCTCCGATTCATGCACGCTGCAGCACGAATCACCTAAAACGCTCTGCTAGAAAGGACGTGGGTTACAGAGCAGGGAGCTGAATTGGACTCAGCATCCGTGGCATAAATAGAGGGTTTTGAAGCCCGTGGGATCTGGGTGGTGCAGGACATAAGGAATGCCTGGGCCCCATAGAGGAAGAGTTCCTGGCCTCCCGGGAATCTGACCCACATGTGTGTATTCAGTCCAGGAAAGGTAGGTTTGTACACAGTTTTTCAGTCTGATGAAATTCTACCTTCAAAAGGCCCTAGATCCAAAAGCTAAAATGCAATGAAAGAAAATAAGCCACGGGAAGTGAGTTTTTAGTTTAAGCAGGAGGCTTCCCGGCTTCCCCTTACTTTTTTCCTTGCTCCAAATTCCCCCAGATACTCTGGCCACAGTTCCAGCCACACTACAGAGCTCGGATGACAGCACCCCGAGCCCTTTGCACACGCTGCCTCTGCAGCAGTTGCTGTGTAGATGGGGACACAGGCACAGAGAGGCCAAGTGGCCTGCGTGGGTTGCACAGCAGGCACACAAACATTGAGGTGAAGGGTCTGAGCCCACAGCTGATCCCACTGATGATCTGTCTCCCAGCAGAGCCCCTTCCTCTCTTCATCGCTTCCTGGCACCAGCCCGTAAGGAGCTCTGGAGACTAATTTTGGGTGTCCACTTGATTGAACCATGGGGTGCCCAGACACTCGGTCAGACGTTGTTCTGGGCGTGTCTGTGAAGGTGTTTCTGTACGAGGTGAGCATTTGGATCAGTAGACTGAGTAAAGTGGTGAGGGAGGCACTATCACCCCCATCTTTCAAATATGAGGAAACTGAGGCAGGGGAAGGTTAGTGGCCCAAGTCACACAATTATTAAGTGATAGAGTAAAGGTTTGTACCCAAATAATCTGACTCTACCAATTGATGAAAACTTAGAATGCAATACTTAAGGGCAACCGTCAAGTATGCAGCAGGCGCAGTAGGTGAACAAAGTGGGTCACGCTGCTCGGATGGCCAGCTATGGACCGAATGCGTGTGCAGCCCGGATTCGTGTGTTGAAGTTCTAGCCGCCAGCGTTATGGTCTTGTGTCGGGAGGTGCGGCCTTTGGGAGGTGATTAGGTCATGAGTGTGGAGCCCTCATGAATGGGATTAGTGTCACCATAAGAGGGACCCCAGGGAGCTCTGTCGCCCTCTTTCCACCATGTGCGGACACAAGGAGAAGTCAGTAGTCTGCAACCCGGAAGAGAGCCCTGACCAGAATCCGGCCACGCCGGCACCCTGGTCTCGGACCTCCAGTCTCCAGAACTGTAAGAATAAATGTCTGTGTTCAAGCCACTCAGTTCCTGGTAATTTGCCAACACAGCCCCAGCTGACTCAGAGGCACTAACAGCTTCACTGAAGGGGAGAAGGCTGGCAGCATCCTGAGGCAAGGGTAGGAGTTTGCTGGAAGATGGCAAGAAACTTCACAGTAAGGAGAGTGCACCCAAAGCTGAAGGCCGAGGGGAGCTGGGAGAAATCAGGGAGGCTGGGTAGTAGGAGAGAAGGGACGGCAATGGCTACTTCAATCCAGGGGACCCCTGTACAGAGTTGAGAAAGGACAGCTCCAGGAGCCACAGCTGAGGCTCTGCACAGCCACCCGACACGGTGCACCTGCGCTGAGGCTGTGGGAGCCACTCACCTGGACCCCTGGGGCCATTCAGCACCGACATGGCTTAAAATAGGGTGATGGTGATGATGAAAAGCAGACTGAGCTTTGGTCAGTTTTGTTCTTGTTTTTAAATTCTCTGCAGACAATGCACCTCTTACTGCCCACACCCAGCAGCCACTCCCACCACCACTATTCCAAGGGTAGGAAACCCTTGGAATACCCAGGTCACCCGGGCAGAGGGTTTGGTTTGGCTGCTGTTATTTGGGTTTTTTTTTTTTTTTAAAGCCTGAATTCCTTAGTATATGCAGGGCAACATTCCCTTAAAACAATTGAAATAAAATGTCAGCCACACATGCAAGCCACGTGGGTCACGTAGCAGCTGCATTTTTTTTAAAGTGAAAAGAAGCAGATGAAATTAATTTTAATGATATTACTTTATTTCACTTAATATATCTAAAATATTAGCATTTCAACATGTAATCTATGGAAAAGTTATTAATGAGCTATTTTACTTTTTTTCGTCTTTATAAATCTAGAGCGGATTTTAAACTCAGCGCCCATCCCAATTTGGACTTACCTCGCTTCAGGCACCCAACAGCCACATGCAGCAAGTGGCCCTGCAACAGAACAGCATGGCCTGAGGACTTTGGACCCACCGACAAAATGAATCTAAATCCAGCTGGTGGCCACTCGGACCGTGCTAGCCACTTTGGGGTTTTTGTTGTTTAACAGGACCTTTACCCAGGCAGTGGCCACGTGCCCTTTCACACTAAGCGTTAATAACACCTCGACTTGTTTCCCAGGGTGGCAAAGTCTCCTTACCTGAGAAGCACAACCCAGACACCAGCCTTCCACAGGGGGAGTGCTTAATGCCAAGAGAGGGGTGCTTCCCCTGCTTAGATCTCGGCTCTCCCCATAACCAGAAGCAGGAGTTTGCTCCCAGTCACCATAAAGGGAGGGGCGGAGGCTGAAGGCAGGGAAGAGGGAGAAAGGCGCAGGGTCCAGGAATCACCAGCTCAGGACCTCCTCACCCCTCATCACTCAGCTGCAAGCATGGGTATCTCTGCTTTTCTGTTTTCTTTGGCTTCACCGTTAGTTTCTAAGCTATACTGCTTCATTTTGGAAAAGGAACCAGGCCTACGGTCAGCACAGGAAAAAGCACTTAGCTAGATACTCACAATCCGAGGTTCCACAGGAATGAGCAGCGTTTTCCTCGGATGGCCCAGCAGCCACCTGAGCCACTAGGCAACGACCCCCGCCAAGACGTCTTCGGGGCTGGAAGTGAGATTTGGCCACGTGTCTTCCCTGCTATCCCCCAGGGACTCGCTCTCTGCAGAGCTTCCTGGGGGGCCACTCAGAAGGGGACAAGACTAGGGTCACCCATGAGGACTCCACCCTGCCTATGTACCCCCCTTGTCCCTACAGGCCTCTCCCTCCCTGCCATAATGCAGCGTGGGAAGGGGAGATAGAGAGTCAGTCCGAGGAGGTGACCAGAAGAGACTGGCCTGCAAGGAAGGAAGGAAGGAGAGCGCAGGGCGTGGCTGGTGCAGGTCCCGCCACTGATCTGAGGACGTCCTCCTGTGTGGTCTGGCCTGGCTTCCCGGCTGTGACGGGTATGGGTGTTGTGGGGGTCTTGCACTGTTTCTCTCCCTGTCCTTTCTCTGTCACTGCAGGTTCTGGAGGTGCTGTCCCGTCCCAGCCTGGCTGCAGGGGGGATGGTGGGCTCCAGGTGCTGGATCCTTTCTTCTGAACCCCAAAACATATATCCAGGACTCCTCTGTTTTCAGAACTGCTTTGATAATCCCTGCGAGGAAATGGGGTTACAGAAAGCACAAATGTGCTCAATTTGCAAAGGTTCTAGAATCTTCAAAAATGCTTCTAGTTTCTAACTCCTACTTGGGATGGAGACTGAAAACTTGACGGGACCTAGGGACAGATTTGTGAAATGAAATGTTGCCTAACACAGAAAGTCCTGAGACTATAATCCATACCATTGGCCCTATTGTCAACTGTCAGATGCTAATGTAGTTTCATATTTGATTCATATCTATCTTTAAGAAATAAAAAAACTATAGGCGATAGAGTCTAATGAAAATTATAGCTTTAAGTGTTGGTGTGTCCTTCCCCCAAAGTCTGTGTGTGCACACATGCGTATATGCACGTGCATACATGCACACGCACACACACACAAGCACATGGCAGGGAGCCCTGGGACCCGGCCTCTAGCCTGGAGGACTCTTCACTCTGTGCAGGCCATAGAAATTGCTAAACGTGGGGCTCCTTTGGGGAACTATAGAGTAAAAGAATCTCGGCCATGCGCTTTTATCCTTAAACTTGGGGACATCGTTTGTTGTTTGCGTTTCCCCAGTAAAACTAGTGACGGTAACCTTGACCAAACGCATGTTCTCACTCACGTCAGTCCTCAAACACGGGCCAGTCTTTCACATTGTCCTACATGTACCTCAACTTTACCGGTAATTCATATCGTATGACTATGCCTCAGTTTACAGATCTGTGCTCTTTTCATGAACATTTAGGTTCTTTCCATTTCTGGTACTAAACAAAGCTACAGTTATTGACATTCTTTTTCAGGGCTGGGTATCGTGAGGCATTTCTAATTTCAGGCGATCAGATGCGCTTGAAAGTTGCCTGGCTGTGGTTTCAGTTTGCATTCTCCTGCAGTTGAAAATCTTTTCACGTGCTACCGATCATTCTGCTTTCTTCTGCTGTGAGTCGCCTGTCATGCCCTTGGTACGGAGGGTTCCTTAGTAAGAGTGGCGTGCCCCTGACATGGGAAGGAGAGGTTCTAGTATCTCCAACTGGGAATGTCTCGCCAGCAGAAAGACCCCAGCAAAAGCAATATTCAGTAAAGGTATGAGCTATGGTAACAGAGGGGTTTGTTCAGCCAGTTCCTCAGTAACTCTTCCTTTTACCAGAAATAGTCTCTGAACCTCCTCTTCTCCACCCTATGAACTGGGCCCGAGGACCTCCAGCTCTCAGCGTTGTCAGGAGGATCAATGAGACAGTAGGTGTGAAAATACCTGGCATACAGTCATTACGCAACTAATAGCTTTGAATTTTGCTCTTTTAAAGGACACTTACAACCTGGAAGGGAAGATAAGATGGGGTGCTTAAAATAATAGCTAACATTTACATGTGTTAGAACCTTTTCCAGGAACATTACATGTAATTAATTCACTTAATCCTCTTAACGACTCTAGGAAGCAGGCAATATTGTCATCCCCATTTTGCAGATGGGGAAACTGAGGCCCGTGAGCCCAGATCCACTGCATGTTAGAGCTGGGATTTGAGTCGAGGCAGATGTGTCGCTGAGCCTTGCACTAGGTTACCTCGCCATGGAAGGAATATGCTGAGGGGGGAGAAGGAAGCTCAGTGTGGACTTGAGGTCCAAAGAAGAAGAATAGCTCTGGTTGGAGAAATGCAGAAAGGCTTCAGGACACTGTGTCATTGAAAGGGTGGGGCTGGATGTTGACAGGGGCGGCAGTGAAGCGAGAGCCTGCGAAGTCTCTGCCCAGAGACAGGATGGTCTGCTCTTCCCAGCAGCTTCTATTTTCTCACTCCCTCCCCTTCACTGGCCTTTCCAGAGCTGCAGGGAAGTGAGCCTGACGCCAACCCGCCTCCAGCAGGGAGGAGATGACTCAGCCAGGCCAGATGCCAGAGGCCAAATGTTGTCCCCAAGAACAGTGACCATAGTTATTGTCCAAACTGAGATTCTTTTGGTGGTTTGCAACAATGAAGCTAGGACAAGAGGTGTTATCTGGGGCTGTCCCAGCAAACCATGCCACATAGTTACCTTGTTGCTTGAGCAGCCAGCTGCCTGGGCTACAGAACATAGACCACAGCCCAGTAGGCCCCTCATGAGAGAATGTGTTCAAGAGGGGCCCATGGTGAGGGTGGTCCAAACCAAACAGGATGTAGCTGAGTAGAGAACCTCGAGAAACCCTGCGCTGGGAGCAGCAGAAAGGGGCGAAGCCACCTCACCTGCTGAGACACCTCCACAAACTGTCTGCACCCCTCTGTGCCTTGGAATTCACAAAAGGCCGAAGGCAAAGATCCGAGCAGAAACACCTCCCCAGCGAAGATACAGAGAAGGCGAATGAGCACAGGCAACGGTGCTCCACATCCTGTGTCATCCGGGAAACGCAGACTAAAGCAACAATTAGACACACGTGTTAGATCCCACACACCTATCAGAATGGCCAAAATCCAGAAAACTGACCCCACCAAATGATTGTGAGGATGCGGAGCAGTAAGAACTCGCATTCCTTGCTGGTAGGAACGCAAAATGGTTCAGATGCTGTCAAAGACAGGTCGGCGGTTTCTTACAAAACTGAACGCACTTTCTCCACGCCGACCGGCACTCGTGCGCCATGGTACCAACACAGATGAACTGGGAACTGTGTCCACGCAGAAACCTGCGCGCAGGTGTGTGTAGCAGCTGTGCTCACGATTGCCAGCACTCGGAAACAACCGAGATGCCCTTCGGTAGGAGAATGGATGAGCAACCGTGGTAGATCCAGACAATGAATAGTATTTTCAGCACTATAAAGCAAGCAGCTATCAAGCCATGAAGAGACATGGAGGAAACTAAGTGCCTGTTACAAAGTGAAAGAAGCCAATCCGAAAAGGCTACATTCTGTATGACTCCAAATATGTGACATCCTGAAAAAAGGCAAAACTAGGGAGACAGTAAAATATTCATGATAAGCAGTTGCCAGGGATTGGGAGGGAGGGAGGAACGGGCGGTGCCCAGGGGATTTTAGGGCATTGAATCTACTCTGTCTGATACCACGATGGGGGTACGTGCCCCTGCACATTTGTCCAAACCCACTGAATGTATAACACCAACAGCGAACCCTGAAGTTAATTTGGACTTTGGGTGGGGAAGATATACCAGTGTAGGTTCATGATCGTCACGAATGGACCACTCTGGTGGGGATGTCGGCTTGGGGGAGGCTGTTCTCGTGCAGAGGCAGAGGGGACATGGAGACTCTCTGTACTTTCCTCTCAATTTTGCTAGAACCTAAGATCGCTCTAAAAAAATAAAGCCTGTTTGAAAAAAAAAAAAAAGAAGAACTACCATATTTTAAAAAAAGAGGTCACAGGTAAAAGACCTTGACCCTAAACTTTCCACCAAGAAGGGACTTTCTTCTCACTTGTGAAAGGAGTAGACAACTCAGGTCGTTATTTGAGTAATCCAGGCAAGAAAACCCAGCGTCTGCTGCAGTCACTAGAACGACTCAGGTGAAAATAGCCGCGTGGTTGTTTTTCTCCTTTTCCCCAAATGAGTCTTTGCCGGTTTGTGGCGTGCGCCACGTCACCACGTGCACCCAGCACTCTCAGTTCCCTCTTCTCGTTCCCACCGGGGGGCCGAGGGCCTTGCGAAGAGAGACGGCCACCTGCGCCAGGTGTGGGAGGGCCACCCCAGGGCCCAGACCCCTCTCTCCTTGTCCTGTCTCTGCATCCAGTGCCCTGCCTGCAGGAGGGGGTGAAAAGCAGCCTCGTTGTTGCAGTGCTCATGGGTCCCTGCAGTGGGAAGCAAGTCACCGTGAGGGCACCGCCTTGAGCAGTCGGTGTGGGGCGCAGAGCCGGGCCCTGGGATGTGGGGTGCAGACGGGAACACTGGGGGGGTGGGTGCTATTGAGGTGCACAGGCAGCTTGAGGAGGATGGAGATGACAAACTTCTTCAGACAGGGGCCCCGGCCGAGGCTGCGTGGGCTCAGTGACAGCATCTGAGAAGGGCCAGTGGGTCCCCAAAGTGCCTGGTGCTTCCAAGGCAAGGCCAGTGGAGAGCAGAGCGTGACAGACACCGCAGTGCCGGGGCCACCGGCTCGTCTTCTGGCCGGTGTGCACTCACAGCCACACTCCAGGCCACCGAGCCCTGCCTGGGGCCACAGTCGCACGTGACTGACACGCACCGTGTGCTTGAGCTTCTCTCCGGAGCAGAATTTACCCGCTTACCCTCGGCATCCCGTGAATTTGCTTTGTCTCTGAGGGGATAATTAGCTCGTGTTAGTATGATATCAGAAAATTGCTAATTATGGCGATGAGCTAACACAGCAATCTGGGAACTTGTGGAGCTATAGTTAGCGATGACAGAAAAGGAAAATATTTGAGTGTTTTGTGCTGCACTCAGGTTCTCAGGAGGCGGAGAGAGACGAGGCTTGGCGCTGGGCCACGCTTGGAGCCCCCGATCCCGGAGACTCTGTTTTCCTCGTGGGAGTGCAGAGGGACTGGGGGTGACCCGTGCCCGCCCCAAACACACACACTCCCTCATGCTCACACTGTCACATGCCCAAGCTCACAGACCACACTCACACAGCTCATTCACACACACACATACACACATTAACTCACACACCCACATTTACACATTGGTTCACATGCATACACACACAATTATACACCCACATACACACCCTCCCAGGCTCACACGCCACTATCACACACATTTATACACACACACTCACACACAATAACATGCTCATACACATGTACGCACACACTCTCAATCACACACCTGTCCTCTCTCACACACACACACACACACACACACACGCACAAATATATACACACGTCAAATTAAATTGGAGATCTCTTCCTGGTCCCAGAAAGAAAATGGTCACCTCAGTGTCTTGGTCTCCGAGGTCCTGAGGTCACCTTGGTACCCCGAGAGAAAAAATTCTCTGCCATCCATATTCTCTGGGTGTTAAGAAAAAGACTGCATTCCAGGATGAGCTGTGCCTGGGTGTAAATTCTGCTTAGACACTTAAACTCCAGCAAAGATTGGTATGAGCGGTACTCAGAAATGGCCACAAAGAAAAACATTTCAACTGAATGTGCATGAAGACGCACACAGGCACACCTTGTCTGGTAACTAGTTTGTGATGTGCAGTAGAGTGCTGTGTGCTGTGGAGCCTCCTGAACCCACTTCCATGGACCTGCAAAGGCCCCCTGCCATGCTGTAGCTGCTACTCAACACGTTTGTCATGTGCCATCAGTGTTGAGAGCCGCTGTGAGCCTAGCCCCGTGGGTTCCAGACTTGCTGCACATTTGAATTAGAAAATCTCCGTGCCCAACCAAGCACCCAGATCTTGGTTTGTGATGCCATCCTGCAATAAAAGGAACCAGGGCTCCTTGTACCAATGCCTGATTCTACGGCTAGGGCAGAGAAGGTACAAGATGAGCCTGGAGCACCTTGTGGTGCCAGAGAATAAGAAAGTGTCCAAAGAACACAGGGATGGGTGTGCCAATGGGACGTGGGAGCCAGCTGAAAGAGCTCCCAGCAGCCAAACCTGGAGCCATATGAGCAATGAAATAAATAACTCAGTGTGTACAATAAAGATCCACAAGTCCCTATGGAGAGAAATAAATGATTGCATAAATAAATGGGGGAGAATAGACAAAGCTCCTGTACAGAAGCATTTCAATTAATTTATGCAGACAATCTTCCATCGAGGAAGTGGAATGTAATCCCCACCCCTTAAGGGTGGGCTATGTTTGGTGACTTTCAAAGAGTATGAAAAAAGGAAGAAAGAGCAACCTTGCATTGGAGAAGCCCCAGCCCAGCCAGGCGATTAAGGTGGACGTGAGCAGTCACAGGTCATGTTGAGAGTGTGTACCCTTGACTGTGACCACCTCGGGCGGCTTCGTCCCCAAAACCAGTAACCCCAGTTTAATCACAAGAGAAACGTCAAACAAACCCAGATCAGAGAACAGTCTACAAAACACCCGACCAGTGCTCCACAAAACTGCCAAGGCCATCGACACAAGGAAAATCTGAGAAATTGTCACAGCCTAGAATAGCCTGGGAGACATGGCAACTCCATGTGCTGTGGAATTCTGGGACACTACAGGGATCTTAGGTAAAAACCAGGGATGTCCAAATAAAAAGAAATGAACCTCAGTTAATAATAATGTGTTAGTGCTGGTCCCTTAGTTGTGACAAAGGGACCACAGGAAGGTCAGATGGTAACAATAAGGGAAATTGAAGAGAATATAGGAACTTGCTCTACTACCTTCTCAATGTTGTCATAAATCTGTAAGTATTCTAAAACCAAAGGTTAATATTTTTAAAAATCCTGATTCCCAGTACACCCATATCAATGAAATCAATGTCTGGAACGGGAAGCAGACATCGGGCTTTTTAAGGTTCCTGGACGATTTGACATGCAGCCAATGCGAGAGCCTGCAGCCCAGCTTGAGCGCCAATAGTGAGATGGCGCACAGCAGCACGGATCTCTGTGCCCCTCCAGCTCCTCACCAGCTCAGGTGGGCCAGGGGACACTGTCCACCGTGCAAGGGCCCAAGCGGGCAAGGAGCTGCTGTCTCTAGTGTGGCCACCCTGGGCCTGGGGCCCACAGGGAAGAGAGCTGCAGGCATCCCTCTCCAGGAAGTGCAGGCTCTGACGGCAGGACACGTGCCACGTGCTCTCGTAACTCCCTGGCCAAAACTAGTCACACGATCCCTTCCAGCCACACCGCGGGGCAGGAAATCCTACCATGTCCTCAGAAGGTGGAGAACAAAAATATATGTCACACAGCTCTAACG
The DNA here is from genome assembly GCA_008750895.1 of Mirza zaza. Classification (NCBI taxonomy): domain Eukaryota; kingdom Metazoa; phylum Chordata; class Mammalia; order Primates; family Cheirogaleidae; genus Mirza; species Mirza zaza. Next base: position 14,315 of record VSMD01016219.1, read on the forward strand.
GCTGCCACAAATGAGCAGCCAGACTCAGCAGGAGGGATTTGAACAGAGCAGTTGCTCCTCCTAGGGCATGGGGGTGGATTCAGCCTGGTCCTGCCTCTTGCTCAAGCGCTCCCTGGCACCTCGATCAAGGAAATGGCTGTCCGTCTTGTGTCCTGTGCACCATCTCCATGTTGGCACAGAGTAGAGACCTGAGTCCCTTCCCAGAGACTGGAGTCCCTCTGAGCCACCCTCTGCCCCACCAGCAGGGAGTTGAAATCTTGCCGTCTGCTGCCAGTTTCCCTAGGCCCCTTGAGACTCCATTTCTGAAGAGAGTCCACTCTGAATTCTCTGTTCCCATGCTCTCCCCTGCTGTCAGTCACCTGTGACCGCTGTGGAGCCTCTTGCTTGACCTGAGAGCTGGGCTGGATGACTGGCACCTCTCGCCTGTGCCAACACCCCACTGCCCCCACTGCCGTGTTCTGCCCGGGGGGAGAGACTAAAGTTCCTTCTATCCCCAGCAGAGGGTCCACCTCTAGAATCTGCCCCATCCCAGAGTTCTGAGTCCTCCCAGTGTGCCGGGGTCAAACCATGTGCCCGGCAGGCTCCTAAAACCTGAAGGTCTTTCTCTTCAAGAGCTCAAGAAAGGGTATGACCAGGGAGATGACTGGCAAGGCTGCGAGGAGAGTGAGGGAGGGATATGACCTAAATTGGTCTGACCTCCTGCAAGTCCTTCCTTATTCCTTTCCTTTATTAACTGGAAAACCAATAGCAATGCAGTTCAATTCAGAAGCTGAACACTGGGCAGGACACCATATAATTGTCTGGGACCAGTAGTGAGTAAAAGACTGAAAACATGGCCTTCACCCTTGTGGGATTTACAGTCTATGGGGAAGATGGATATTCAACAAGTGTGAAAGTATGAAAAACCTGTACGTGTGTGCGCTTTGGAGTTCTATCGGAATGTGTACAAAAAGGAGAAATTACTTTAGTCCAAGGATTCAGAAAAGACCTTCCTAAGAAGATGGCATTTACTATGAAACTTAAAGCATTCAACGGTTCTTGGCCAGACAAACACGGTTAGTGGTTTAAAGATGGTCACAACGTTAAAAAGGGTCACACATCCTTTGCTCCTCTTTCCTTTGAAAGAAAGAGTCTGATTCTCCTCACTTGAACCTGGGCTGGCCTGTGCCTCACCCATAGAATGCAGTGGAAGTGACATTCTGGTCTTCTGAGGCCAGGTGACAAGAAGCCTTGAGCATCTGCCCAGACCTTTTGGAACACTTGCTCAGGAGGAAGCCGGATGCCCTGTAAGAAGTGCACCTGTCCCGAGAGCACCACGCTGAGGAAGCCAGACTCGTGCAAATGCAGCATGGAGAGAGGAACACCCCACCAGTCCCCTGCTGTTCCTGCCACCCCAGTGGACCCCAGACAAGTGAATAAAGAAGTTAATGTTCCAGTCCCAGCCACCATCTTGACTGTAACTGTATAAGAAACCCTGAGTGAGAACTGCCTATATGATCCCAGTTAACAGACAGAGTTGTGCAAAATAATAATAAGCTATTGCTTTAAACCACTGAGTTTTGGGGAGATGGGTTATGCAGCTGTGGAGAACTGAATACAGGGAGGGGAAGAGAGTCCAGGCAGAGGAGCAGCACGTGCAGAGGCCGAGGCTCTGTGCCCTTAGACCTCGTTTAGAGAATAAGGCTTTTTAAAACCTCTTAGAACAAGCTCCTAGAACCAGTTGCAGCACTTGGCTTTCAGGCATAGAAAAATTTTTAATCTATCCACCGATGGACTAGGGAGAGGAGTGATTATACCCCTTGAAATTGTATTTAAGTCACTTTGGATATGGGTGCATTCAGTTTCTCCTGGACGGAAGGCCTGCCAGATTTAAAAGGAGTCTGAGAGCCATTTAATAATCAGAGGGTCACAACTGTCTTTCCTAAGCCTGCTGTACTTATGCTGGGAACCAAGTAGGTTCTTCAAAAGAAAAATCAATGGAATTAATAGGATGGGTCAAGAAGCGTGGATTTCATACTTATTCTATGTTGATTTAGTTCATAAAAATAAACATTTCCCCCTGTGGTGTAAGAGTCTGTAGGGCTGGAAAATCTTTGGTAAGACTGTGAAGAACAGAACGAAAAGCCAAAGTGCAGAGGAAGCTGGGCTCTCCCTGTGTCCAGATGGCCCCTGGACTCTTGCAGGTGATGGGCCCTGGCCGGGCTGGAGACTGTATGGGCCGAAGGTTGGAGCCTCTCAGGCCCCCATAGGGCAGATGAGTGAAGGTGAGAATGGAGGACTGGGTCGGCTAACAGGCACATTTTGTCCCAGGGCACAGAGGCCCAAGTTCCCCTGAGTGTTAGGCTGCCTCTGCCTCCAAGTGGCGCCCTGTAGCCACCTCCTGCTTCTCCTGCACTTGCAACAGCCCAGCCGCCCTCGCAGGCCTTCGGGCAGCGAGTCCCAGGGCTGAGCCTGTCTGGGGGGATTAGGAAGCCCCACACCATACGTTCCAGAAGTCGGGGTTGGGGGGTGTGGGGGAGAAGATGGTAGCATAGCGTCCTGCCCCCTCCAGGCGGGACCCTCACTGAAGCTTGGTGGTTGGATTTTCCCCTTCGGAAGTAAGATAATCCACATCTGAACGCTCCTTCTGGCACATGGAACTAGAATATTTGTGCGAGGGCTAGGCCTAGCTAGCATTTGTTGTTCTCTCCTTACTCATTTTGTACGCCTGGACAAAAGGCCTTCTCCAGAGCCAGCACGTTCAGGGAGGGCTGCCTGGAGGCATCTCCCCTTTCTCATCCCCTTCCACGTCTCACTCCCTGGTTCCTGGAGGTCCGAGCACGCAACCACACACACCAGGACGGCTGGGTCTCCCCTGCGGCCACAGTAGGCAGGAAATGGTGAGACAGTGACTGCCCCGTGCTGCCTGGAGGTGGGTGTTTCAAGGGTATATCAAATGCAAGAAGCTGGGTGACAGCCATTTCTGCTCTGTGGGGGATCCTTTTTCAGTTTAGACCCAGTCAGGAAGTGACTCTTGCCCACACAAGTCAGAGGATGAACCTCCTTTCTAGTATTGGCAACAGGGGTAGGCAGTGGGGCGCAGAGTCAGAGGTCATCACCCGGGCGGAGGCCGGAGCAGTGCAGGCTGTAGGGGGCGCCACTAGGGGTTCCAAATAGAGGAGGAAGGTAGTTTCCAGAGATCAATGGAGGGGACTAAGCCTTCTGGGCAGTCATGCTAACAAAACCTCTGGGGCTCAGCTTTAAATCCGATCCTAGGAATGACATCCAGCACAAGCTTTGCAGGGCAAGCCGAGTCTAGAGAAGAGAAAACTTAGACCCAGGTGATGAAAACACAGGTGATCTGGACCAGCTCTGAGCTGATACCTTCTCCTCTCCACACGCGGTTAATGATGTTCTCCTCTTAGGTAGTGTGAGCAGCTGAGTCAATATCAGATAGTTCTATGTCACCTAGAGCTGGCTTTATGTAGTTATGCTTAAATTAATGGAGTAATAAACTGTCTTTTGTCTTCATTCTAGAGCAAGGACCGGCCATTCCTTTCATTGTCTTTATGGAAACACATGTTAATTAAAACTTTTCTGGGATTTGCCACGAATATGTTTCTAGTCTGGGTGCCCAGAAGGGCCAAGTGAGCCAACTGCCGCATTACAGAGTTCTGCTCCAGAGAAGCCACGTTCCTGCCTGGTTCTCCATGGCATATGTGGGTATAGCAGAAAACACGTAGAAACATCCTGTCTTGGCCTGGTTTCCACAAAAATACATCCAGAGACAAGGGCTGATGTGATTGTGGTTTATTCAGGGATGTGATCCCAAACAGCAGGAGTGAGGGACAACAGAGAGAACAAGGAAGAGAGGCATTATCAGATTGTGTGCCACCAAGGGTCACCGGATGCTCAGTCCTTGGGACTCTCTGAAGAACCTTCTGGAGTAAGACTCAGAACCCTCCACCCCAGAAATGAAGGGGCGAATAGACTTCCCCTCCCAAGCCCACAGGACAAGGGGCGCCACCCGCACTTCCAGGTGAGGTGCAGGTGAGATGGTTCCCACAGGCGTCCCAGCTCGGCATCAGAGGTGAGTCTGAGGCAGGGGCACCTCAGCTCACACCTGGCAGTGCTGAGCCCGGCAGGGCGGAGATGATTCACAAGAGGTGTTACCCACACGGGCGGGCAGGGGCCCCAGTGGGGAACTGGTCGGAGTTCAGACCACAGTTCTCCTCAGAGTGCTATAAATAAATGGTGGCTAGCGTACTTTGTAGACTGGCGCACAAACAACTTAAGCCCCATTCTGGATGAATTGCACAGGGAAAAGCAACAACAGCAACAAGGCTCTTGCAATGCAAGTCAACAGAAAAACAATCGCATGGAGTAAAATAGTATTTTTATTGTTCATCTTAAAAGCCGGTGCTTGAAGAAGGCCGATTTCCTTGGAGAAACAGAGTGAGAGAGTTAGAGACAGCAAGGAGATTGAAAGGTGCTTCTGGTACTTTCCAGAGCTTTGGAAATGGAAGGCACCAGGATATCATTGTGTTTATCTCCACGGCAAAACATAGGCATGGGCTTTTCCTCAATGTACGTATATCACCAATACCCCCACATTTACATTGTTTACTCTAATTTTGGTTAATATTTGGCTCCCAAATAGAAGGGGCAAAGGGCTAGAAAATGGATAGAGATTTTCCTGGAGAAACCCCTATGAGATGCAAGAGAATGAGAAGGAGGAGGAGATTAGAGAGCAAGGATGGGCCTGTGTGAGGCAGGGTGCCCAAGGCGGGACTTACTACCTCTACATGATCATTTCCTGTTCTCTTAAAGACACGGCGGGGAGGGGAGAATGGCACAGAATGCCCCTCCTCAAAAGGAAGCATTGGGTGGGGTGGGAGTGGGCACCCAGGCATGGGCACTTGGGGACCCTGTGGACCCAGGGAGCTAGGCTGCTGCCGGGCAGGTGGGGCCAGCATGGAGTGGGGCTGGGGCAGGGGCAGGGGCAGCAATTGCTCATGTGGATGGAAAATACGTCTCTCAGGGTGATGGTGCAGGGCACGTGAATGCCAAGGCCTCACTTGGATTTTAAAGATAGTATATCAATGCTAAATAATATCTCATTGCAATGGAGAAAAGGCTTTGGCTCTTCCATGGAGTCTAAATTCTACCCCTGAACTGTTCTCGCAGGTAAAGATTTATACAAAATGCTCAGAGGAGGCTGTAATAGAGTTTGAGACATATTTCACAATATTTCCTAGCCTGCCACTTGATGTCACAGGCAGATTTATGAAAACGTAGTATTTATTATACAATATTCATGTTTTATTAGATCTGATTACATTGCGAGTGAGAGTTACAGCAGAACTCCCAAGGCTGAGCTGGGGCCACGTCCCACCCCCAAGGCCAGGATGGGCCCCAGATGTCGCATCCTGGGCCCTGGGCTCTGACAATACTTCCCTTGATCGGGGCGGGGGTCCCTTGCCTCTCCTGACCCTCATGTGTAGGAAAAGAACAGCTCTCACTCCTGGCCCACGTGGCAGGCAGCGCGCTGAGCAGAGTATTCGTGACACGCCCAGAGACAGCACCTCACTCTTATCTGTGGGAGGACGGAGTCTGGCTTGCTCTGCAGTCTGCACTCTCAGCTTCCCTAAGGAAGGCAGAATTCGCCCCTGGATCTCAGACCCCACCACCCCCCAGAGAGCCTGCCGCCCTGGAAACCTGAGAAGATCCGCCTCAAACAGGGCCCTCTGGGTCAGGGATGCGATTGGCCTGGCTCCGCCCTGACCTCGGGGAGTCTGTGAGCAGCAGCGCTCCGGGCAGCTGCGGTCACCTTACCCCGGTGCGATTCGCTCTTTTGTTTTCCTGGGCAAGATTTATACGGCAGGGTTTTAATCTTTCCGCAGAGGGAAATTCCCAGCAGAGGCCCTGAACTCCTGGGCACCACAGCCCTCAGCGCCCAGCAAGCGAACTGGAAGATGGGTTTTTGGATAAAGTTGGGTTGATACCCAGGGAGAAGAAAATGTGTGTGAGATTGAGGAACGTCTTCATACAGCTTGGATCATGCTGGCTCCTACCAGGCGAGGAGGGGAGAAACCGGTGGAAAAGAAACCCACATGCAATCAGCATTTTTGGGTGCTCTGTCTGCTGAGACTGCAGGGAGTCGTCAAGGACTGGGCTCTGGAGACGGGAAATAAACCAGATTTGAGTCCTGATGACCTTGTGTATTGAGCACGTGACCTTTGGCACTAACTTCCCTGTGTCTCAGTTTCCTTCCCGGCATACGGAGGATGGTGACAACCTCATGGGGTTGTTGTGAAATAATGAATATTAAGCACAGTCCCTGGCACAGAGAAAGCAGTCAATAAATGTTAGCAGTTAGTGCAAAGTCATTTTGTGAGTTCATTTAAGCCGCGGAGCCAACATCGGTTTGCTACATTGTCACTACTGACAAGTGGACGGTGTGCCCATACAGGGGACCCATCACCAGGACATGTGGGAAACAGAGAAGCCGACCCTAGCTGTCATCAGTCCCCACGCAATGCCAAGTCCAAATCGGCCCCATCCTGGAGTGTTAAGGATATTGGGGGGGGCGAGGCATGCTGAGTATACAAAATGACAAAATACACAGTGAACAAAGTGCCCTTCCTGCGTTTGGGGGCTGGAGACATTTTCCACACGAGGGCATGCATGCCTGGGCGCCCGGCTCTGTACTTTCTACACCGCGGGACGTAAGCACGTGCTCGGTCTACAGTGAGTGCCCTTTTATTTACCTGGCGATGTCGGCTCCCAGACAGCCGGGGCCTTGCCGCTGATCTGAATAGTAATCAGCCTCTCAGGTCTCCCCTGCTTACGAGAGCCTGGGACGATAATCGCTTCCCCGGGGGAGGGCTGCAGCTTTGCAGAGCGTCCGAGGTGGATGCCGGGCTTGCCTCGTTCATCCGTGTAGGCAGCTGCCAGGGACGAAAAGGATGTTTTAACTTGGCTGACAGTTCCATCTAAAAAATAAAACAGAATAGAGACTTGTTTCTGTTAGCCATAGTGGAGCGACATTTGTATTTTTAAACTATTACTCAAAATTACTTCTTATAGAAACTCCATTTTTTAATTTGTCTTTAAAGTTGCCCTCGTCTAATGGTTTGTAACTCGGTGCCCCCAAGAAATGGTGACAACATCCCTAGACCTCATTCTAGGGCTTCTCTAAGCAGAGGGGGTTACACTGGGAAACGTCCTTTCTGTGCCCTGAGAAAGGATCTGGGTTGTCATAAGAATGGTTTTAATGTCCTTGACATTCTGGATCTGGCTCTGCTCTTGCCGAGTGGGTGCTTGTGGTATGCACAGCTGGGGGGAAGACGCTCTGCCCTCAGGGGCTTCCAATGGAGGGAAGATTCTGGAGGGCTTTGCCCGAGGATGGCTTGGGCCCTTCCTGCTGTCCAGGCCCCAGTTTTCAGCCTTCTGTGTTCAACACCCCAGCAGGCTGTGCTGGGGAGGACATAGGAAAGCAGGCGACATACCCAGTGGGGAGTTGGGTGGAAGAGGAGGCCCGCGGCTTGGTGACGCTCGTCCTCCCAGTGGACATCATCCACCCTGAGCTGCCCCTGTCACTGGACCCCTGGAGAGCACAGATAATCACTGCAGGGACTCCTGGGAGGTCTCCATTCCCACCACTAAATTTATGCCATCGGAGTTTTTTCTTTGCTTAAGTCTAATTGGTGCAGTCATTATGTCAGAGTGAATGTTATTATTTTAGTCAAAAGCAGTAAACTAGAAAAGACAGTCCGTGTTACAGCCTTCCTCTCTGTCCCAGGGCTAAGATCCTTACGAAAGGTCCAACAAGACCTGACTATGTACAGTCGCCATCAACTGGGACCTCCCAGGGCCCCCAGAGAATACATAGTTTACTGACCTGTGGAGTTAGCACCGAATATACACCTATATAGGGTATGTCTACCTACGTAGGGGCAATAGCTCTGTTCCTTTCCTTCTCGGAGTTTGTTCTAGCCTGCAGGACTCCTCATCATCTAGAGTGCTGAGCGCAGTAATGGAGGGCAGTGTGTGTTTGTTGAATGAATGAATGAAATGTGCCGTGTCCTTGTGTGTGGCCCTGTACAGGTTAGAGCTGCACAAGGCAAATTAAGCACACAGCCCCGCCTTTGGTGAGCTCATGTCCTGATTGCCTGTTGGGTGTTCGGTGACATGAGAAAACATACAAAAGGGAATTCGTGTTTATACTTTCACCCAGCAAAATGCATATCCAATTACAGAAAAATTGGAATGTCTATAGATAAAATTAGACTGTGGGAGTTTTATCAAGTCATCAAAGTAAATCATATTTTGCAAAATTGCCACAATTGTGAATTGTTCTCATGGCCCTAATTCAGAATATGTTCCTTAAACAAAGAACATCTTGATTTGATTCTATTTGTTTTAAAGCCTGTACTTTACAGATATATTTTTTCCAGTGTGATATAAAAATGTAAGAATGCTAAGTGGAAAAGTTAGATCATTTTGTCAGATGCATAGATTTTCTAATTGGCAATTATATAGAGGACTAAAAACACGGTTAAGTGTAACCAATATGCATTCCCCATCTAATTGACATTAATAGTTTGGGATTTTGTACTTAGGATATCAGCTCCCTGGTTTTAGTTTTTGGATTTTTGCTGTTGCTGTTGTTGTTGTTTTGGTGCTTATTTAAAATCTGCTAAGGCCGGGCGCGGTGGCTCATGCCTGTAATCCTAGCACTCTGGGAGGCCAAGGCGGGCGGATTGTTCGAGGTCAGGAGTTCGAAACTAGCCTGAGCAAGAGTGACACCCCGTCTCTACTATAAATAAAAAGAAATTAATTGGCCAACTAATAAATATAGAAAAAATTAGCCGGGCATGGTGGCGCATGCCTGTAGTCCCAGCTACTCGGGAGTCTGAGGCAGTAGGATTGCTTGAGCCCAGGAGTTTGAGGTTGCTGTGAGCTAGGCTGACGCCATGGCACTCACTCTAGCCTGGGCAACAAAGTGAGACTCTGTCTCAAAAAAAAACATAAAATAAAATAAAAATAAAAATAAAATCTGCTAAGACACAAATACTTCCTGTAGGACACACAACATTCCTCTCCATAAATGATTCTTGGAAGTTTTCCTGAGAAGTAAGGGCAATGTCATAGAAGACCCATGGCTCTATTTGTAAGCTGAAATCACCTAACTCTGCCTTTGCTATGTTATAATGTGCAATTTTACACCTGAGAACTGTTGTAAACGGTGTAGGTTTCTCTCAGCTGAATTTTGAAAATGAGCCGTTGTCTTCGTCTGCTAGGGCTGCCATTACAAAGTACTGCAGACTGGGCAGCTTAAACAACAGGAGTTTATTCTCTCACAGTCCTGGAGGCTGGAAGCCTGAGCTCAAGGTATCACTGGGTTGGGTTCCTTTTGAGGGCTGGGTGTCCAGGCCTTTCTGTTTGGCATGTAGGTAGTTCACAAGGCCTTTCCCCGTGTGCGTGTCTCTGTGTCCAAATTTCCCCTTTTTATACAGTCACATGGACCAGGGGCCCACCCTAATCCAGTGGGACCTCAATGACCCTGTTTCCAAATGTGGTCACATTCTGAGGTTCTGGGGGTTCAGACTTTAACTTGTGAATCTTGGGGGACATACCCGAGCCACAACAGCTGCGAAGAGGTCTGCCGACGCTACACAATTTAAGAGACTGAAGAAGTCCTCTCCTTCTTCTTGCCCCCTCCCTGTCCCTCCCGAGCTTTTCCCTACCCTTCTCCCTGGGGTGTCTGAAACCCCGTGGAGACTTGTCCCTTGACATCTTGAAGTTGGCCTCGTCTCCAGGGATCTCACCCGGATCGCAGTCAGGCCTGGGAGTAGCTGCAATAAGCCGTTTCCAGTTAACTCTTGAGCGCGGTGGCTCTTAACCTGTGTGCTGCAAACCTTCACCTCCAGCTCCAGCTTCCTGGCCAGCAGGCCCACAGGCACCTGAGGACGCCATGGGGCATGCTCGGGGAATGGAGGAAAGGATGGGAGATGCATCTGCAAAGATTCAAAGGCAACAATATCAGAGCAAGACGAGCCTGGGTTTGAATCCTGTCTCTGCTACTTTCTGGCTGGGTAACGTGGACCTGGCCTCCCCATCCATTCAATGCGCTTAATAATGATGCCATTATTATTACTGGGTACATTCATCAATATTACATAAAACTTCATGTTAAATTAAGTAAGAATTAAAAGTACAGCTAAGGACAGAGTCATGATCTATGTGAGAGGATTCACCATTGTGCACCCTAGTTGCTAATATGTTCATTTTTTCTGTTTCGCGGGCCTCTCAACCTGTCATAGTGGCTCTAACTAATATGCTTGAGGACTCCATCCTGCTCCCTCAGCTAGCCCTGGCTGGCAGTAAAGTCTGCAAGACCGCCCAGAAGACTCAACGCCTGTGAACTTGCCTTTGCCACAAAAGCTGCTCTTACAGCAAGAACGGGGCCTGGAGCCCCCTGGCTCCCCCGGCTCCTGACCCGTGGTCGACTTCTGCGCGCACAGCCGGGGCTGCACAGCTTCCTGAGCAGCGGGGAGGCCACAGGCAGGAAGAGGAAATGAGAGCAGCCCAGGCCGAGCACACCTGGGCTGGATCAATGGCCACGTTGTACAGCGGGTCCCCGGGGCAGCCTGCTACGCCCAGCTCTGGGGCTTTGTGTTAGTCATCACCTCCCTGGGCCTTGGTTTGTTTTTTAAACTTTTGTTTTAGAGTGTGACTTGCACCTCTAGAAACTCATCGTTAGCTGCCCTCCCTCCTAACTGACCCCTTCCTGCACCATTCATCTGTTCTTCCTAATACATTTTTCTCTCTCTCTTTCTCTCTCTCTCTCTCATTTCCTTCAGGCAACTAGAGGTGGGGAAGCAGACCACCGGGGCTGAATGAAAATACTGGCAGGGAAAGGCCACCTCGCTGCGTTAAGCTGGAGAAGTCCGTGTTTGGCGAACTCGCAGGGGCTGCCGCTCTCCTCGGGCACTGGCCACTCT
>VSMD01016227.1:0-36326 GCA_008750895.1 Mirza zaza
ATGCGCCACCATGCCCAGCTAATTTTTTCTATCTATATTAGTTGGCCAATTAATTTCTTTGTATTTATAGTAGAGATGGGGTCTCACTCTTGCTCAGGCTGGTCTCGAACTCCTGAGCTCAAAGGATCCGCCCACCTCAGCCTCCCAGAGAGCTAGGATTACAGGCGTGAGCCACCGCGCCCGGCTAAAAATGGTATATTTCAAAGGTATCTTAGATCTGATGGAACAGGAACTCATCAATATCATTAAGTCTTAGTTCAAATGTTGCCTCCTTCAGAGGCTTTCTGGACCACCAATCCCCTCTCACTGATCACATCTCTGTGGAGACCAACAATCTCTTGTTAGTCAGGCATTAGTCTCAATAAATGGCTCTAGGACGAACAAAAGTGACCACTTATTGAGTAATTACTATGTATCAGTCCCTAAATGCTTTACAGAGGAAAATATCATTTATTCTTATGAATTAACAGGTGATTCTTATTATCTGCTTTAAAGATGGGGAAACTTGCAGCAGGTGAGTGGAGAGGCAAGAAACCAGACCTCAGACCTGACGTCAAAGCCCATATACGTGAGCACTGTGCTAGCCCATGTGTCACAGTCAAGGCTCTGGAATAGTTCTGTGCTTCGGTCTGCCACTGGCCCAGACATGGAAGGTGAGATGAAGCTACAAAGAGGAATGAAACTGTTTCCCCTCTCTTGGAAGAGGGGAATCACCACATTTGTCAATGGGGGACCACCACATTCCTCTGGACTCTAAGGGTGTCACGTATAAGCTTTCGTACAAACATGGAGATGGAGGTGCTTACATCTCTGTCCAATAAGATGAGGAAAATTCCAGGGAAGAGACAGATATTTAAACTTTGTGTGGAAGGGTCCCACCATTGGTGAGAGAGCACGGTCCATCTAGGCTCTGCAAGTTATCCAGAACAGCAGGGACACAGGGTATACATGGGGGTGCTAGGACAAGAGTTAGGTACCAGGGCTTTGGGTGCCATGCTCAGGGGTTAGGACCACATTTCATATGCATCATCAGTGATCTGCTTCAATGTGGGCTTTATTCCAACCCAGCTGAGCTTTTGTCCCCATTCGGCTTCTAACCCAAGGCAGAATGTTGAAATTTAGCCCCATCATTCCTAGGTTAACTGATTGCTATGTCTAATGGAGACTTCTAAGCACAGCGGAAAGAGAAAATACAGAAGGGTGACCAGAAAACAGAGCAACAAAGAGATCTTGATTTTTAAGTCAGTCTATATTGAGTCCACTTAGAGCCTATGAACTTTGTCACTTTGGGTGTCCACAAAAATACTGGAGAATATCACAAACAGAATAGGACTGCAGGCCAGATCCAGTGTGCTTCCTGTTTTTGTATGGCTTGTGAGCAAAGATTGGTTTTTACATTCTTAAAGGGTAGCAAACAAATAAGCAACCCCCCCCCCCCCAAATCAAAGAGTATATGATAGAGACACACATGGACCCACAAACCCTAAAGTACTTACCACCTGGCTTTTTATGGGGAGAGGTCTGCTACCCTGATCTAGAGCTTTTCATGGTCCTCTGCCCCGTCTCTCAGTCACAGGCCATTTAAGTTGGTGTTCAATGTGGCCAGACACAGAGAGACCAGACACTAGATCTATTTACCACTTCAAATGTTAGAGATAATGTAATAGTATGATGATTTATGGATTTAATAATTCCTCTCATGAGGATTCTAAAGTTTTAGCTATTATTAGATTCACACTCATCTTAACTTTGTTTTTCTTTGATGTTTTAAAAAGATGTCCTTCTTACACGTAGAAGGGCTTGCAAGCTCTTAAGCAAATTCTGTAACGGTTTGACCTTCCTCATGCTGGTGCTCAGAGGCTTCTGCAGACGCCACAGCACCCTGGTTATTAAGCTTACCAAAACAACTTTCTTAATTAAAGACCCGGTGAAAACCCTGACTCTCCTCCCATCAGGTTATTACAAGTGGGCGTAGCTGGAATTTTTTAAAAAACTTAGCCTAGCATTAACACTTTTCAAGTTGCCTTTCCTCTAGGACTATATGGGGAGGAGAAAAAAGAGGAGAGTTAGAGATTTGTGGATCCATGAATCCAGCAGGACTTAGCTTTCATCAAATGGTAATTCAGTATTTACCAAAGAAAGATATTTAGGTTTGGAAATTTTTACTTGGCTTGTATCTCATGGGGAAAATTTTTTTTGGTAACCTTATGTTTACAGATTGAGAAGATACTCAGACTCAAACATGAGAACTATTCTAGATGTACAGTCAACTGCTAATCACTGGAATGAGAATCACCCAGGCATACCTGAAACTGTTTTGCAGCATCTAGATAACCCATGGCCCTATTACTCTGCAACAACCCTGGGCCCCATGACTAGGATGATTAGCCATATATTTCTATCTTCTTTGCTAAAGCATCTGTTGCTTTTCATTAGTATGGGCAATAAAAAGCTAACCATGTCTGCATTTCTTAATCACTTGAAAGCTGGCTCTTCCATCAGTAAGTACTGATGGAAGTACTTGGCCCAGACACGCACGGCTCTAAATAGCCAAATGGATTTGGGTCAGCTTTTCACTTTATCAGGCAAGACTGATGCAGGCCTGTGATGAAACATTAATATCTGAGACGCCTGCCACACACAAGTATGAGGTTGCTTAGAAAGTCTTTGTCTAGAAAATGTTCCATTCCCATCCCTGCCTGAATACATGAACATTTTGCATTGGAAACCATATTTTTCCTAAGTCAAAAGAGAGCAATTTTTTTTTTTTTTTGGGACAGAGTCTCACTTTATTGCCCAGGCTAGAGTGAGTGCTGTGGCATCAGCCTAGCTCACAGCAACCTCAAACTCCTGGGCTCAAGCAATCCTCCTGCTTCAGCCTCCCAAGTCGCTGGGACTACAGGCATACGCCACCATGCCCAGCTAATTTTTTCTATATATATTAGTTGGCCAATTAATTTCTTTCTATTTATAGTAGAGATGGGATCTCGCTCTTGCTCAGGCTGGTTTTGAACTCCTGACCTTGAGCAGTCCTCCTGCCTCAACCTCCCAGAGTGGTAGGATTACAGGCGTGAGCTACTGCGCCCGGCCAAAAGAGAGCAATTTTTTTCCTTAAAAAGTGAACCATTACATTTAATTAAAAAATATGTCTACATGCAACTATCATTTCTAGGCAGTGCAGTTCAGGAAGAAAGAAGTGAACGTGAGTTAAACTATTGCTCTGCCAATCAAGAGCTATGTATAACTTTCTGCAGAATCACTCATTCCTGGAACTTTATCAGCGATAGCCACCTTCAAAGCAGCCATATGTGCCAAACACTAATACAAATTATTTCATTTAATGCTCAGACAACTCTGGAGGTAAAAGCCATTTTTCTTAAATTTTTACAGGAGAAGAAATGAGGAAAGGTGAGAAAATCCAAAGAGAAAGAGAGAGAGAGAGCGTGCACAAGCACAATCAACTATAATTATTACTTTTCCTAATTGTAAAATAATCTATGTCTAAACAATTTCCTTAAAGAAGTGAAGGTCTCAGAGCTAATGAGATACAGAGGCAACCATCATACACAGGTATGCTAATTCCAGAGCACTGTTCTTAACCACAACTCCATTCTAAATCTTTAAGATATAGGGGCTGGACTAGATCATCCAAGAGCCATCCTAGCTTTAAAATTCCAGGGATTGGCTAGGCACAATGGCTCATGCCTTCATGCCTGTAATCCCAGTACTTCTAGAAGCTGAAATAGGAGGATTGCTTGGAGCCAGGTGTTCAAGACCAGACTGGGCAACATAGTGAGACCTCATCTCAACAACAACAACAACAACAACAAAATTAGCCAGGCATGGTGGTGTATGCCTGTACTCCTACCTACTGGGGAGGCTGAGGAGAGAGGATCACTTGAGCCCAGGAGTCTGAGGCTGCAGTGAGCTATGATCAGACCACCATACTCCAGCCTGGGCAACAAAGCAAGACCTGAATAAAGAAAAAAATTCCAGGGATCTAATCATCCCTGCAGGAGGATTAAAAGATGACAATTGCTTGAAAGACCAACTACCAGCAATGAAAAGGGCAGAGAGAAAAAGAAACCTGCAAAAAGTGGAAGCCATTGCAGCCATTAAGAATCAGACTATAGATCCAGGAATTGCTTTTAGTTTACTAAAGGCTCAAAAGATTTAGTGCTACTCCAGCATTTCCCATATTTATATGACAGACCTTGAACCATTAAATCTTAATTAAATCACTAAAAAATCTGCAAAGTGGGAGAACAAAATAGTACTGGTTATTCTTGGTTTTGAAAAATTATGTTGGCACTTCCTATTGATTTGTTTAAAAAGTGATCATTTAACCTCTTTGAACTACAGGTTGAATCCCCCACTGAGACAGTTAAGCCTGTATTTGGTGACAATCATCCATATTAAAAGCAATAAAGGAAGCTGGTGCCCATGGGAAAAAAGGAGATGAGTAGGAAAATGCTATCAAAGAAAAGCAGAATTGGGGCATTGGTCTGACTGCTGGATAACTGTTTAATTCTCACTTTGCTTTGCCCTTTAGCAGAGGCTGGGGGGCTGCTATACAAAGGAAAAGGGAGGTCATGTAGGAAAATGCTGCTGGTGACTTATTTGAGGATGGTGCGATAATTCTGGAGGAAAAGGTATCTTCAGCCAGATGGTTTGGTGGCTTAGATACCGGGCCTCCAATAGCACAAAAAATCAAGTCAGGAACTGGGAAGCCAGACGGAAAGATGTTAAAGAGTCAAACATCATCGCATCACTTTTAATTCTGTCTTAAATATTGTGGACCAAATACATACCCGGGGGGTGGGGTGGGGAGGTGAGGAGTGAGCATGAAGTTTAGAAATAAATTCTTTAAAAGTATGCCAAGTACGGACTCTGAGAAGCCAGAAGGTACTGGTTTTAACACTATTTTACAGCATTACACGACCTATCTAGGCCTGGAATTCTGTTAGATGACAAACTTGACCTGGAGTTAACATTCTGGTCTTTTCACGGTTTAAATCCGAAACACACGATAGTTCTATACCCAGCGTGTTCGAAACCCCCAACCCCTCTCTCTGAGATCGACACTGCCTCCTCAGAGCGATGCCTGTCCCCAGACACCCACACTCAATGACTTCAAAAACATGTGCAGTAGCCTCGGCCACCTGAGGGTGGTACAAAGGGAGCCTCAAGGACCAGAACTCCACGGAACACCGGCTTTACAAACGAGACTCCCCCAGCACGTTAAAACAAATGATCCGCCTCATTGTTTCCAAGGGACGGAATGAATTGAACAGCTTTAACAGCCTTGTCCTAATCACTGCGTCCTCAAACTTCTCGTTTAAGAACAAGACGAACCACGCAGGGCACAAAGCCGGGGCGGGCTCGGGCATCCCCCGCAGGTCCCCGCTGGCCTCAGAGGCCAGGACGGCCGGCCAAGTCGCAGACGACAAGGTGTTAGTTGCCATCTACCCCTGCGGCGGACGAGCCACAGGCTCCCGACGCCCCCACACCCGCAAACGCGTCTCTGCAGAGCTGGGCACCGACGCTGCCTCCTGCGAAGGCAGGGCGCCCCCAAGCCTCACGCGCCGCAGCCGCGCGCAGCCGCCTCCCACCGCGGGTCCCCGGTCCTGGGGGCCGCGGCGCCGCCCCGCCGGTGGGAGCGGGCCCACGGTGGGAGGTCGTGGGGTCCTCTCTTCGGACTCCTCAGTTTGAGTCGCGGCGGGGTGGGGCCGTAACACTCCGGGGTGCGCGCACAAACTCCTTCTCGGAGCAGCAAACGCTGAAGGCGCTGTGGCCGCGGGCCGGGGACTTGGAGAGCCGGAGCCCGGCGCCGGGCGGCGGCGGAGGGCAGCACCCCCGGCCGAAGGGACCCCGACCCCCGGCGGCACAGTGTCCCCCAGCACCCTCTGCCCCCACCCCGGGAGGGGGCGCGCGGGGGGACCGCGGGGCCCGGCAGCACGCCGCGCCCACCCCCACCTGCGGCTGTGGGGCGCCGGGTCGAGTCCCCGGTCCCCTGTCCCCTCCTTGGAAAAGTCCCCGGCGTGCCCAGGCCCCGCCGGCGCTTACCGGGGAGGGGCGGCTCCCGCGCCGGGCGGCGCTCGCAGGGCGGCCGGGAAGGTGCGGGTGCGCTGCGCCGGCTCGGCGGCCGGAGCGCCCAGCAGCGCCGTCGGGCTCGGGCTCGGGCTCGGGCTCGGGCTCCGGCTCCGGCTCCGACTTCCTCTTCCTCGCCGCCGCCCCGCCCGCGCCCCGTGCCGCTCCTCGGCCGAGCAGCGGATCGCGCGTCCCGCCTCCCCGCCGCCCCCGGGGCGAGAAAGGTGGAGGGGAGGAGGAGGAGGAGGGGGAAGAGAAAGAGAAAGAGAGATTAAGCACTTGGCCTTGTCTCTGGAGCTTTGCCAAAGAGAGCAGTCAAATTACAGCCTCTGGGAGAAAAAAAAGTTAAAAAAAAAAAAAAATCCTGCTACCGTTTTCGCAGACACATCACTTTTCATTTTCCGGGCTCTTCAGGTTTAGCTTTCCCCTGAACGTGATAATTTCCTTCATAGGTTCTGTAAAATAATATCAAAAAATCATTGTTTTAAGTCAACATTCTAGTTTTGCACAGACGCTTTGGGGCAAAATATGTAAAAAGAGAGGCCAGCTCACTGTTCTTCAGGCATCATTACCCCAATCACCTCCGTTAATGTGCCGAGTGACCTTTGCCTAGAGAAAGTAAAAGTGCAAAAAGAGGCAATGAAGAATAACCTTGGTGATAGCTAGATGTTTAAAGTCACCGGCTCCGTGGTAAAGTTCTGACTTCATTCAAAGGTGCCTACGGTGAGAGCCAAAGGTATGTGAAGTCATGTCTTTCTTTCTTTTTCTTTTTCTTTTTTTTTTTTTTTTTGAGACAGAGTCTCTGTTGCCTGGGCTAGAGTGCCGTGGCATCAGCCTAGCTCACAGCAACCTCCAACTTCTGGGCTCAAGCAATCCTCCTGCCTCAGCCTCCCAAGTACCTGGGACTACAGGCATGCGCCACCATGCCTGGCTAATTTTTTCTATGTATTTTCAGTTGACCAATTAATTTCTTTCTATTTTTAGTAGAGACAGGGTCTCTCTCTCTCTCTCTCTTGCTCAGGCTGGTTTTGAACTCCTGACCTCAAGCAATCCGCCCACCTCGGCCTCCCAGAGTGCTAGGATTGCAGGCGTGAGCCATGCACAGGGCTGTGAAGTCATTTCTCAACATTCATCTCCTGCCAAAGGCAGACATGTCAGGTTCACCTGTGGATCCCCGGGGTTTGGTATTAATAACATATATGGATGCACTGTTACTTGTTTACAGAACTTCCGTCTTACCAGCTGCTAGCCGTGTGGCCTTGAGAGGATGATTTAACCTCTCTGTGCCTGCGTTCCGTTCCCTCATCTGTAAAATGATGGCGACTGTGCCAACCTCACAGTGTTGCCCTGTGTGATTTAAATAAGGTAATGTTTAGATAATAAGGTTTAGGAGACTGCCTGGCACATAATATAAAGCCTGGATAAATGTTCACTATTCTTGTTGATTTTACCCTTTTATCTGCCTTTATGAATTACATGGGTAGGGAAATTGTAATAAAGATTTGAAACAAAACAAGGTTTTGTGCAGTAATGCCACACAGTGTCACAGTTCTCTCCTCTGCAACGTGGAGTTTATGTTCTGTTTTATCATTTATTTGAGCCTCCACAACTGACTTGTATTACGTAAAGCTATGGGCCTGGGTCACACTTGGAATACATTTACCACGGTCGATTTACAATGGGACTAAAACAGTTATTTGCCATCTTCAAAGCATCGATTCAGTTGGTCCTGCAATAACCTTGTGAGGTCGTCTAGACAGGTGTGAGTTTCCTTTCACAGACAGGAAACTGAGGCGTAGGAACTTGGTCAAGACCTGTCCCAGTTTCTGGAACTCACACAAAACTGCCTGCTACCCCATCTCTCTATGTTGTTGTTTGCAAGAGTAGAAGTGTACAGCACACTTGTAAAATAGTAGCACATTTATGGTCTCCATCAATCCTGTGAGGCAGGAGCTAGCCCTTATTTGACACTCAAAGGACCTAGGACTCAAAGAAGCTCATTGATGAGTGTGTTTGTGGCTGAGGGAGGGGAATTGGGGGAAACCTGGAGAGGAAGAGAGGAGAACTGGGGTTTCCTGCTCTCTGCTGCTCCCTGCTCCGGCCCCCAGGCCCGCATTTCTTAGCATGGATGCAGTTGCATGGAGTGGAGCAGTCAGCACCTCACTGTGCTGAAGACTGGACCAGCTGCAGACTGGAGCTGACTAGCTGCTCGCCCTTAGGCAGGTAACAGTTCTGAACTTGGTCCTGTGTCTTGGAATGGTTATAATATTTCCTGTCCAGCCCACTTCACTTTACCTTAGTTTATTAATGAGGTTGGAAATGGGAATGAGGATGAGAAATGTTTGCTGATACTGTGTGCCAAGCATCGCACTGGAAACCTAACTCAAATTAGCACTCTGATTCCCAAATGCATTCTGCCCTTCAGAGTTTTGTTGTGGGAGTGCTTTGAAATCACCAGGCCTTACACAGTGTGGGTCTAGTTTATCTGTGTGTGCCCAGCACTTAGCTCAGCTCCTAACAGGTAAGAGACACACAATGTTCAACAGGTGGATGGATGGATGAATGGAGGGATGGGTAGATGAAAGGACAACGTAAGAGTTGTGAAAATGCTATTATGTAGCAGTTCATGTTACTCTCCCCCTTTAAGGAAAAGAACCCAATGGAATAGCTTTCTAGTGGTGCATCCAGTATCAGGAAAATTCATTTGGTGAGAGGTCTTCCTAATACTACTGTATTTGTCAAGGTCAAACAAGGCAAATGGAAACCACTTAAAGTATTTATGAAGACTTTGCAGGGAATTGGCTCTACAAATAATGGAAGAAGCAAAAATCCAAAAGGAGACAGAGAGGCAGGCCAGAAATTAACAATAGCAGAAAGCCACTGCTGCCTCTAGACAGAGGAACTCAGGGGGCGGAGTCTGTGGAGGTGTTCCTTTACCCCATCCTCACAATCTTGTGATACTGAGCACAAAAATGGCAAGAAGAGTTTGAGAGTACCAGGCCCAGGTCTAGCCAATCCCTCAGATCAAACCTTTTCCCCTCTGATTGGGTCTATCAGTTAGATTTTTCTTTTTGAGATTATCAAATGTCTCCAATGGCTTCTTATTTATTCCTCGGTAAGGTGGATACTATCATCCTTAAATTATCTACAAGGTCACAGATACTCAGGAACGTTTAGTAACTTGCTCAAGGCCACACAGCAATCCAAGGCACAGCAGAATGCAAACAGAGGACTCTACATTCCAGTTCTCATGTTCACCCCACTAACTCAGCTGTTTCTCATGAAAGGCAGCACAATTGTTGTGTGGCTTTGTATAGTATCACATTTCAGGGTCCTTGTGCAACCATGCACACATGAGAACTAATGTTTGCAAAGCTTAAAGAGTTGAAAGGCAATATCACGCCCTGCTTTCATTTTATGATGCATGGTGATAACTTTTATGATGCTAATGGTGACTGTACTGAATTTATGATTACACAAGATCAGAAATATCATGTCCACTGGATTATAAAAGCACCTCAGGAAAAACCAGGTAGCATTTATCCATTTTTTTTGGTGGGGGTGGGGGAATCTATTTCGATTTCAAATTTGGATTTGTGGGGCTTCAAAAAACTCTCTAGAATATCTTGGCCATATTAGAGAGCTTAGGTTAAGAGAAGAGACTTAGAGTCTCATATATGGAAAATGAAAGACCAAGGATATAAGTGTGTGTAGGATGACCAGTGTCTTCAAATTCTCTGCAGCTGGGAGTGGCCATCAGAGTCTATGTTGGTGCTGGTGTTCCTTTCTTTCAATTTCCTAACTAGCTAGAAGATATAAAAATTAAGAAGCTGTACTAACCTCAAAGAGTCAAAGATAAAATAAGAAATGTTCATTGTTATTAGTATCTAATTGAGTTGGGCCTAAAATAGGCAGAGGAATTTGAGGCGGTCTGGAAATCCTGATACTTCAGAATACCTCCATTCCTGGCTTGCAACAAGAGTATCTAAAATCTCCATCTCTAGCAACCCAGAGGGTAAAGGCCTGGTCCCCAGAAGGCAAGTGCAAATTCATTATCTATCCAGGATAACATAGCAAGGGATTATCCTACCCATTATCAGATGTGCATAGTAAGCCCATCAGATCTTCTTAGAAAGCACAATTCTCTGCTGGCAAAGGAGGACTCCAGGTGTCAGCCAGGACAAGGAAAAGCAAGGCACTGAGAAATGCAAAAAGGACACCAGAAATGTGCCCAGATATCAAACATGTGTGAAAATCAGTGTAAATACCTCATGGTAGTAGGATTGCTTGAGCCCAGGAGTTTGAGGTTGTTGTGAGCTAGGCTGACACCACGGCACTCACTCTAGCCTGGGCAACAAAGTGAGACTCTGTCTCAAAAAAACAACAACAAAAAAAACCCCTCATGGTTAATGCCATAATTTTACTAGTCCCTCTAACTGCCTACATTATCTTCATTTTGACCAGTAAAGTAAGATGTGTGTAATGCTTTACAAATATTGATATTTGCAAAAAAGTTCCAGAACTTAAAACTTTTAAATTTAGGGTCAACTTCACATCTTAGAGACTTAAACAAAATCGAATATTAAGCAGATAGCCTGAACATCTTCATAACATAGAACATTCTTAATTGTATTCTACTAAGATAAAGCAACAATGAACAGTGTATGCTTCTGCTTCAAAATTAGCTTTACTTTCAAGTTGTAAATAGGGTATACCTTTGGGAGCTTTGGAAATTTATTGTGTAGTTCGAGCTGTTTTTTCTCTGTCAAATGTGTTGGGAGGAGGAGCTACTTCCAACTTTATTGCTCAAAAAAATGATGTTTAGAAGTTCTCTGCAGGAGTAGTACTACATCCCTTAGAGCCATTTGGAAATGTGTATGTGGTGGAGTGCTGACTGTCACTAAGGATGGGGGAGTCTACTGGTGTTTAGTGGTAAGGTCCCAGGGTCACTAAACTTTCTGCAATGCTGGAACAACAGAGTTGTCCTATTCTAAATACTAGGAGCATCTCCTAAAGCGCACACAGTGAGTGGTCCCTTCAGATGGGACAGTCTCAAATTTAAACACTTTTAGAGGCCAGGCCAGGAAGAAAATTTGGTCAGCAATTCAGAGTTGTCAGGATGGCATATATACCTGAAGGCTTATGAACTCATATTTTCCTAAGCACTGTTTTGGCCAAACAAAAACATTCCTTTAGGTCAAATTCTTCTTGTGGATTTCCAATTTGCTCCTTCGCTTTCATTCCCAGTTATTCCTGGATAACTTTTTAGACAAAAATAAAGGATAGCATCACTACTCCCTGCTCTTCCTCCTCCTCCTTCTCCTTCCATCTTAAAAACATACTCAGCTGTGTGAAATAAAGATTGATAGAAAATATTTTTCCTTCCCCAAAGAATTCAATGTCATAAATGCTAGAATTAAAATAATAAAATAAATCAGGAGGATAAAAGACTATTTTACCCATGAAAATTAATTTAAACAATTTTTAAACAATAATCTTATGACAGAGCCCTCAAGCATGTGTCCTCAGTCTTCTTCTGTATCTCTTCTCTTTTTTAATGTTGATAATGTAAAACGAATGCAGCTGGCCCTCGCTACCCCTGGCTTTTGCATCCATGGATTCAACCAGCCTTGATAGAAGATATTCGAAAAAGAAATTGCATTTGCACCGAGCATGTACAGACTTTTCCCCTGCCATTATCCCCTAAACAATACAACTCTTTATATTATTATGCTATTGTATTAGGCATCATAAGTAGTCTAGAGATGATTTAAAGCATATGGAACGATGTGCGTGGGTTATATGGAAATACTACACCATTTTACTTTATTTTTTTTTATTTCAGCATATTATGGGAGTACAAATGTTAAGGTTACGCATATATTGCCCATGCTCCCCCCAAGTTAGAGCTTCAAGCGTGACCATCCCCCAAATGTTGCACATCTCATTCATTATGTTTGTATATACCCATCCTCTCCTCCCCCCCATCCACCTGCCCAACACCGGATAAATGTTACTCCTATATGTCCACTTAGGTGTTGATCCGTTAATACCAATTTGCTGGTGAGTACATGAATACTACACCATTTTAATATCAGGGACTTGAGCATCCACAGATTTTGGTATCTGCAGGGGGTCCTGGAACCAATCCCCACAGATACCAAAGGACAACTGTATTTACAAGTTGGTAGACATAATAATGATTGCTGGTTTCTGAACACTTAACATATCCCAACTCTACATTGAGCGCTCTGGGTGCATTATCTTATTTAATCCTAAGAAATAGGTGTGTTTTTCTCCATTTTACAAATGAAGCCACTAAGTCTTAGAGAGCTTAGGTAATGTGGCCAAGGTTTTGTAATTAGTAAGGAGTAGTGCAGGAATTTGGGAATGGGCCTGTGACCCCAAACCTGTCACTGTAGGTGCCACGTGCCCCTGAGGTCTGTCAGGACACAGTGAGACTCTACATGAATCAGCTGTCTTCATCCCTCTCTTTTGGTCACCTTCTTTGACCGCATGGCCACCTGAATCCTTCCTAACAGTTCATGGGAAAATCCACATATATGCTCTGATAAGAAGATACTTTAAACTTTAAACTGTAGTCTACAATCTTTTGTCCTCAATTCTAAAATCCAGCAACCATACAAATGGAAAGTTTTGCTTAATCTTTTGTGGCTACGCCTACCCTGACCTGAACTCATCTAGCAATAAAGCCCCACCTGCAATGATTGGAGACTATTTGTAGTTTCTTTTTAAAATCCTATTTAGTGTGAATTTTGATTCATTTAACTGCAGAAATATCAAGGTGTTTGATTTTGGGGTGCTGCCTCAGACTCGTGCAGGACTATTGCATAACATACAGTATACCCATCATATCACCTTTCTAAAATCTCCTTCAGAAAAAAAGCATAAAATCTTGAAGGGATTATGAATCTGAAGTTTGAAAGAATACATATTATATTGAAGAGATACTCTTTAAACTATGTTTTATGAATACTAAGAAATAGTGGTGTGTTGTAGCTGGCTTGTACTAGTTGTCAAGAGATGGTTGTTAAAATTTCAGAACTTTTGAAAGCTAATTGACTTCAAGTTGGTATCTTAAAATCAGCCATGGCAGGAGTACTTACATTGCAGAAATTGGCAAATGCTACAAATCAGGCCACCTGTCCCAAGCTGGGTGATTAAAACACACACCTTGAGCTCTTCCCATTCTACCCTTCCCAGCAAATTGGCACAGCCAGGCCTCCAGTTGACTGAAGCTAATAAGGGAAGGTCTAGAGCAGAGAAAGAGAAAATGTCGATTTGGTTTTGCTGATAAGCAAACCACTCTTCATAGTCTGTTTTTATCTTTTTGTTCTTAGGGTAATTTTAACAGTGCTAGAACAAGATTGTTTGGTGTATTTAGGCTTATTGGGAAACTAGGGCTTAGAGAGCTTAACTAATGTGGCCAAAATTTTATAATTAGTAAGGGGCAGTGCATGCATTTGGAGGTACTAGGGAATAAGGAGCTATCTATTTGAGGGACATATTATAGGTGCATCAATAAAAGTAGGTCCTGTAGCATTGCCTCTCCCAGCTCCTCTCCTGGGAATTGAGTCTTGCAAAAAATTATTGCTGCCACGATGGGCATGATCCCAGTTTTACAAGAGTTGTGAGAAAAAGACTAAGATGTGAATTTCCTTCCCCCTTCTCTCCCCCCCCCACCCTTTTTAAAGGAAAACATAAGAAATAGTAAGATTAAGGTTTTACTGTGCAATGACAGTTCACCAAAGACCATAAGCACCAGGGAGTGGCAGGCAGAGGCAGAGCAAAGGACCAATGAGTGGCTCGGCCTGCAGTGATCCAGCCACAGGGGTTCTTGGGGTCCCCCCAAACACGCACACACTCACCCAGGCAAGGTGCCTGGACCCGATTTGCAGCTGGAGTGCAGGGCTGAGGGGAGAGCACAAGGGAGGCTTGTTCAGTACATGAACTGATACAACTTTGGAGGGAAGAAGGTTTTAGCCCGCGGAAGCCCTCGCCCTTGCATGTGGCGACCTGCGAGTGAAGTTTCATGACTGTCTAGTTGTCCTTTCTTCTCTGCATCTTCAGACTTTGCCCCTGTACCTTTGAGAAAAGGAAGTTTCAGTGCAGGATCTGATTGAAAGGAATAAAAAGGGGGACTGAATCTTAAGCGGAACAAAGTGATCAGCAGAAATGGAAAAAGCCCCGTGATTATCCTTACTCATTAACAACCAAGGTCTTTGAGACTGCAAATTGGCAGTGTTCTTTCAGACACGACATCATCTTAGAAATAGTTATCTAGGGCCATCACCAGCGTATCTATAACAGCTCTTTAGAAGTTGCTGGCAAATTTGAGATATTCAGCATGATGCTATTCCTTTTTTCATTTCTGTTTTAAATGGTGGCAGGCTATGTTTCATGAAAAATTAAAAATGCCTTATTTCAAGCAAAAACTCCAAAAGGAAAGTTTCCAGTGAAACCAAGATTTAAAGGTTGCTTTCCCATAAGCTGCAAAATGTTACTAAAATGTTTGAAATTAGGAATGAAATGATCTAGAACCGAGTTTTCACATTACATGTTTAACAAGTTAAAACATGAACTTTTAAATATAGTTTCATGTAGTTCAACTCTGTAAGATAAAAATGCAAAATTATTTAAAAAATAAAATCTCAGGTCAGGTGCAGTGGGTCACACCTGTAACCTTAGCACTTTGGGAGGCTGAGATGGGAAGATTGTTTGAGGCCAGAAGTTCAAGACCAGCCTGAGCAAGAGTGAGACATCATCTCTACAAAAAGAAAAAGAAAAAAAGAAAAATTAGCTGGTCGTAGTGGCACACACCTGTAGTCCCAGCTACTTGGGAGGCTGAGGCAGGAGGATTGCTTGAGCCCAGGAGTTTGAGGTTACAGTGAGCTATGATGACACCACTGCACACTAGCCCAGGTGACAGAGAGAGACTCTGTCTCAATGACAACAAAAAATAAAACAAAAACACAAAACAAATAAAAAAGAAATATCATGAAACTCTCAGAAAAGAAATTCATTTTGGATGGAGAAATGTTGGTATTTGATAATTTGAAGACCTGGAATTTAAACAGAGTTTGATACTGAAGGAAGCAGTTTTCAGCAGGGTCATAAGCTTGGCCCTGGAAGAACAATGTCACAGTATGAGGACGAGAGGTGAACTAAGCAGCAAATAGAGAAATTTCTCAGCACACTGACTTTCTACTTTGTCTCTGGAGGTCTTGCAGTGAGAACTGCAGGTGATATCATTCTGACCCCAGCACACTTTCAAGTTAGCATGAGCAAACTTTCTGATTTGCTAAAATATTATGGTGAACTGGATTTTGTCATATGTGCCATTTATAATAAAATACCTCAAACTAATTTTTCCTCCAAATTCCTTTGTTACTAAACTCAGGGAAATTTTATTCATCACCTTTAACATTCAGATTCTATTAATATAGAGTATCCTGAATAAACTTAGAAGTTATTAAGAAGAAATGAAATATTTTTAATATATATTAATTCCTCAGTGTTTGCTCAGTGAATATACCCCTAAATAGTCAAAAATCACGTTTTTCATCAAAGACTGAGAAGATTACCTTTCCCACTTGTGCATATTACTCTCTTCAGAATTGAAGTAAAATCCACTTCCTCATCACAATGACATTTGCATATATATATATCCGTCTCTTCGTACAGGTCTATTCTTTAGCTTTCCTTTTATTTCTTTTTAATTTCTGAGTCCCTCTCCTTCCAAAAAAATTCAACTTTATTCACCTTATTGACATCCTTGTTCCTATTAGCATTTTCCTTCCAGCCCAATTCAGCAAAACCTGATTATATAAATCCATACGTTACATATGAATTCTGAGATGCTTCACATATTTTTTGAATTTTGTAATAGAATAAATTATACTAGAGTCAAAGAAATGTCATGCTTTTTTCTAAATTTATTATCTTAAAAAATCATCTTTTAAAAATTGATTTCTTCATTTTTATAATTCCCCTCAATTTATCCACCATGGTTGAATAAGTAAGTGATTTATGTATAGACAAAAACTGCCTACCAAAGACCTAGACAGAAACATGAGAGAAGATCGAAACCCCACAAATTACACAGACTCAACTGCCTGTGTAGATTGAAGTCCTTTGTAATGAGATTAACTCCAGACACACTCGGTATACTGGTTTCACAGTAACTTTTTCTGTAATTACAGAAGGACTTCAACCAGGAAGAATGCAACTTCATGATCATTTTCTGGAAACCAAACACTTTCCCGAGAGTTGACTCCCACATTCCTAGCAAGATGTTTTGGGCTCCTATTTCTTTTAGGAAATGTATCCTTTCAACTTTCAAGAACAGAAGGAGTCTTTTAAAACTATTGATCGAGTTAAAAAAGAAAAAGAGAAGACAAACTTGATATGGACTAATTAAATTAATAAGCATCTTCTGTAATCTTACAATGAAAAATACACACAAAGATGAAATAAGCACATACCGCCTAGGAGCACAACCACCTATTTCTTCCCTTCTCGTCCTTCTACTCCTGCTTTATAGTTCGAGTCCTCATCACTTAATTCCCCGACTGCTGGGGTATGTCCACTTTCAGGCTTCCAGGCATTCTGCATAGTACTGTTCCCAGGCTGATCTCAGTGGGATGCTGTTTGCACAGCTAACAACACATAAAGGACCCCTAAACCACTAAAAGCAAAACCAAACTGTACTTTGAGTACTTTGAGAGTGTGATCTAGAAAGTAGGCGAAGAATCAAAGACTTCTGAGTAGTAAAGAGCCTGGCCAGGCTGCCTGAAACCGGCACGTCTCTCTTTCCAGCTAACCTCTGGCCACGGCTCTCCAGAGAAAGGAGGTGTATAACCCTTCCCACTGCTCCGGTGTTGGCCAGAGGGGAAGCTGTTCTCTAGGCAGTGATATGGAACTGGGGCAGGTGGTTTTGCAGGAGGAGAACATGTCTAATTAAATGTCAGCGTTGTCCAGACTTGCTCAGGGGTTAAGTGGGAAAAAAATGTAGCTAGAGTTTGGAATTGTAGTTGAGGAAGACTCTTTACTTACATGTTCAACTTTGAGAAATTGCAAGTTGATTAGGAATTGCTTCTCTGAATTATATCCTGTTTTATCTCTGACGCAAGGAAATAATCAACCGACTGTGAATTAGTGAGGGATGTAGAACAGTTAAGATATCTACAGTGATCACAAAATTATCCTAAATTAGGAAGATGAAAGAAGAAGAGTTTGACAGGCCTGGGACAAAGACATTTCCCTTAAAAGAAGGTGGTGGATATGAATCCTCATAATATCAGGTAGTTTTATTTGTTTCACAAATTTCTTAGTAAGAAAGGCTCCAACACGGATTAGGATGTCTGTATGCTATTTGCAATTTCTTTATGTATTTAATTACATTCACTACATTAAAAAATTTATATGGGTCATCCTATACTATGGATGTTTTTCGATTAATTTCCTGTTAGATGATTTCACAAAACTGTGCATTCAAAGAATCCCTCAGGATGGTTCAACAAAGATACTGGAACTAGGGGCAGCTCTGGTTGACATTCGTGGTATGTGGAGAAGATAAGGACACTTGGCCTTCATGGACACACACATAGCCATTCCTGGGACACACATCAGCGGTTCCCAAGTGTAGAATCAAGTTCCAACTCCTTAGCCTGACATTCAAGACCTCTTAATCTAGCCCCAACCTGACCACCATCATCATGATCATTTTTGTTCCACTCATGCCTTTCAGTTAACCAAATGTACCAATGAGTAGTATTCCTCAAACATATGTGAATTTCTGCATTTGTGGTGAGAATGTGCTTTTCCTGTGTTCTTTGAGATGTACCCTTCCTCCAAGGAGAAGTTCCAGTTCCACTTCTTATCTTCAGTTTTCCTCCAAACATCCCCGGGACAAGTTTCTCACTCAGAATGTCCAAACCACACATTGTGTATATATCCTCTTCTCCCCACCTGCTACGATCACCAAAGGACCTTACCTGGTGTGCACTCCAAGTGTGAGTTTTGGCAATGACGGAATAAGACAGGTGAGACATGTTTAATTTCATAATGGTCAGGCTTGCATGTACATGATTTTTTTTGTTTTTAAGAAACCTCAGCAAACAAAATTGATATAATTGAAGGTAGTTATTCGTATAGCAAAATGATTCATTGGCGGGTTCTTTAAAGTCACAGTCTCTCTCGACTGAAGTATTTTTTAATAGACTGCTAACTACTTGGCAGAAGTGTAGGGGATAAATA
This sequence comes from Mirza zaza, assembly GCA_008750895.1. Taxonomy (NCBI): domain Eukaryota; kingdom Metazoa; phylum Chordata; class Mammalia; order Primates; family Cheirogaleidae; genus Mirza; species Mirza zaza. Next base: position 18,370 of record VSMD01016227.1, read on the forward strand.
AGCTTAAACTAGATTAAAAGGAACGTTGGCGAATTATTCATGTCGCTCTTCCATAGAAGAGGGCATTCTCTGTGTTGCCGTGTAGCTTTCTAGAATCCGACACCGTTCAGCTTAGTTCAATGAATGAGACGATGCTGTAAATCCGTGGCTATGACGTCTGAAATGCAAAACCAGTAAATCTTACACTGACAGAATTTTTCAGACCTGGAAAGGAGATTAGAGACTGTCTAGTGCAACTTCTTGAACAGTTTTCCAAGTAACTTTCATCAAGAAAAGATAATGAAAATACTGATTTTTTCATGAATGGTTAATATGTGGATGAGTTTTTACAACTGATTTCTGTTGCGAGATGGAGACAGACCCGGCTACCAGAGGAGCAGTCGCACAGCAGCTGCCAGTGGGCGTCTCGGTTACAGCCGGCTGCTCTTTCTCGCAGATCTGTCATTAGAGCTGTCAGTGGAAGGAGGTGAGAAGTAATGTCCCTGCCAGCCCAGGAAACGGAGGAAGTGCTCTGGCGGTCCATGGTGCTTTCCAGTCAGGGCTGAGAAGGGATTTTTAAGGGATGGGGATGTAACATTTTTACTGGAAAGGCCCTGCACTCACTTCTTGGGCCTGGCATAGAGGGTGGAGGTGGAAAGTGGTAGTCTAGTATTGCCAAGAGAATTCTCACAGGGTTGGCCACTCGGAGGGGCAGTCCTTGATGTAATGGCCTGCCCACCTGAAGAACAGTAAGTGCCCTATACAGGTGTACTGGTTTTTATCTTTTACACCCTGCTATTGCTATACCATTTGTAAATTTAAATATGTTTAGATACACAAACACAGTTACACAGTATTTCATTCATACTTCAATGCAGAAGTGCATCCATTAAGTCTTCGAGTATTTGTTGAGTCCCATGTACTTGCCAGGGCTGTGCAAGGCAGAGGGGAGGGGAAAAAGGTGCTGTTCCAGTCTTCCTGGAAATGCTATATAATGGGGGAAATAGACCTTAATGACATAGTACCCAAATCAGTAGTCATGCTTCATGTAACAATGGGGACACATTCTGAGAAATGTGTCATTAGGTGACTTCATCACTGTTCGAACGTCATGGAGTGCACTTACACAAACTGAGATGGTGCAGCCTACTACAGACTTGGCTCTGTGGTGTAGCCTATTGCTCCTAAGCTACAAACCTGTACAGCATGTACTGTACTGAATACTGCAGGCAACTGTAACACAGTGGTAAGCTTTCATGTATCTAAACATGTTTAAACATAGAAGAGGTACAGCAAAAATATGATATAAAAGAGAAAAAATGGTACACCTGTACAGGGCAGTTACTATGAATGGAGCTTGCAGGACCAGAAGTTTCTCTAGCTGAGTCAGTGAGTGTGAGTGGTGAGTGAATGTGAAGGCCTAGGACATTCCTGTTCACAACTGCAGACTTTACAAACTCGGTACACTTAGGCTACACTAAATTTATAAAAAGATATTTTTCTTTCTTCAATTATAAATTAACTTTAGCTTATCGTAAATTTTTTACTTTATAAACTTTTTATTTTAAAAAAGCTTTTGAGCTCTTCTGTAATAATACTTAGAACACAAACATCATACAGCTGTACAAAAATATTCTTTCTTTGTATTCTTATCTTATAAGCTTTATTTTTAAAATTTTTAATTTTTAAAATTCTTTTGTTAAAAACCTAAGACACAAACACACACATTAGCCTGGGTCTACCCAGGATAGGATCATCAATATCTCTGTTTTCCACTTCTTCATCATGTCCCACTGGAAGGTCTTCAGGGGCAATGACATGCGTGGAGCTGTCATCTCCTATGATAACAATGACTTCTTCTGGAATACCTCCCTAAGGACCTGCCTGGAGCTGTTTTACAGTTAACTTATATATATATGGGAGTATACTCTAAAATAACAATAAAAAGCATAGTATACTAAATACATAAATCAGTAACATAGTAGTTTATTATGATTATCAAGCATTATATACTGTACGTAATTGTAGGTGCTAGGCTTTTACAGAACTAGCAGTGCAGTAGGTTTGTTTACACTGGCATCACCACAAACATGTGAGTAATGCTTTGTGCTATGACCTTATGACAGGTAGGATGTCACTAGGCAATGGGAATTTTTCAGCTCAAATATAATCTTATGGGACCGTCATCAGATATGTGCTCTGTTGTTGAACGAAATGTCATTATGCTGCACATGACTCTATAAATTGCCAACTGTGGGAAGTGAAGGATATTATGAGAGTTTTAGCCTAGTCTAGGGTCTAAGGGAGTTATCCCTAAAACTACCCTTTGAGCTGGGATCTGAATAATAAATAGGAATTAACAAGGCAAAGAGGAAGGGGAGAAGACAGAGGGTTGCAGAAGTTTGCAGCCAAAGGCCCTGAGGCAGGAGGGCGTGATCACTGGGAAAAGCTCTGTGTGGTTGGGGACCTTGAGTGAGGAAGGGCCTGTGCCAGAAGACTGTCGCTTGGCTGTGGGTGCCAGATCTGAGCAATGGGCTACAGGAGGCAGAGAAGTTGGGGCCCAATGACAGAGGAATTCCGGGTGAGTACGCCATGGAAACCAGGAGTCAGGAGGCCAATAGATTTGCGACTCACTGTATGTTGTTCCATTTCTTTCAATTTAGGTTTCTTCTTTTTTAGAAACAGGGCCTCACTCTGTTACTCAGGCTAGAGTGCAGTGGCACAATCATAGCTCACTGCAGCCTCAAACTCCTAGGCTCAAGTGATCGTCCTGCTTCAGCTTCCTGAGTAGCTGGGGCTATAGGGGTGCACAACAACACCAAGCTAATTTTTAAAAAAAATTTTTGTAGAGATGGAGGTGTCACTATGTTGCCCAGACTGGTCTCAAACTCCTGGGCTCAAGCAATTCTCCCACCTCAGCCTCTCAAAGTGCTGGAGTTATAGGCGTGAGCCATGGTGCCTGGCCTGGATTCCTAATCTCTAGGAAAAGACTGCATTCGGAGGAAAGCCAAAGTTGGATCATGGCTATGCTGCTTACCAACTGGGTCACTATTAGAACAATTACCTAACTACTTTGCTCTTCAGCTTTTTTATCCAAGAGTGAGGACAAGTATTCCTGTCTAGTCTGCTTTGCAGCATAGTTGTGAAGAGAAAATGAGACCATGAATGTGAAAATGCTTGAAAAACTGGGAAGCTGACATAACACATGAATACAAAGGTGGTAGGTAGAGGTTCATCAGCAGAAACGTGGATGTCCCTGAGGATGAAGTCAGGGATTAGGATGGAGGCAAATACTGAACAAGAGCTAATTTTTAAAATCTGTTTTGGAAATGAGTTATTTATTCTGCATTAACCTATTTAAGTCAGGTTTGTGACTAATTAGGCCAGAAGTTTTCTTATTCATTTGGTCGAAGCCAAAGAGGGCTGAGTTTGAATCTCAGTGCTTCTGCTTAATTGCTATATTAGTTTTCTATTGCTGCATAACAAATACAGAGGCTTAAAATAACACCCATTTACTATCTCATGACTTCCATAGGTCAGACACCTGGCGTGGCCCAGCTGGGCTCTCTGCTGAGGACCTCGCACTCAATGTGTTGGCTAGCTGCGTTCTCATCTGAGACTCTGGGGAAGACACCACTTCCAAGTGCATTCAGGAGGTTGGCAGAAGTTCTTGCAGTTGTAGGACTGAGGTCCCTGTTTCCTTGCTGGGTGTCATTGTCAGCTCCTGGAGGCCTATCTCTCACCCTTGCCTGTGGACCCTCTACCGTTTATGTTCAAGCCAGCAATGGCACGTCAACCAAGCCCTTTCCTGCTTTGAATCTTTCTGACTTCTTCTTGTAGCAAGCATAGAAAGCTCTCTGCTTTTAAGGGTTTATGTGATCAAACTAGGTCCAAAGGTAACCTCTTTATTTTAAGGTCAACTGAGCCATATGATAAAACATAATGATGGGAGTGATAGGTCATCATAGTCACAAGTTCTGGAGATTAGAGTATGGAATCTTTGAAGCCATGTTCAGAATTCTGCCTACCACAATTGCTCAAGGTGACCTGGATAAGATTATTACTCAGCATCTACTGGTCTCAGTTTCCTCATCAATCATACCTTGAAACATCATTGTGTTGGTAAGTAAAATAAGATAGAGAGGCCTTTCCCCGGCATCCCATGTTCAGTTTTGTGCATTGAGAGCTCAGCCAGCTCCTGAATGCTAGAGAGGAGCTTCTATAAAAAAAGAGGAATGAATCCTGTCCCTTACAAGTTCAGATTGTTCTTTGAGAGTTTTATGAGACTGTATTACATCACCAGGATTTGATTTCTCCGCAGTGGTTGAAAACTGGTATATGCTGCATGTAGGCATAAATTAAGAACTTGGACAGAAGAAGAATTTGCCAGAATTCAGCCTTGGAGTGTTTATGTCTGATCTTTATTTTATTTTATTTATTTATTTATTTTTTGAGACAGAGTCTCACTCTGTTGCTCCAGCTAGAGTGCCATGGCATCAGCCTAGCTCACAGTAACTTCAAACTCCTGGGCTCAAGCCATCCTTCTGCCTCAGCCTCCCGAGTAGCTGGGACTACAGGCATGTGCCACCATGCCCGGCTAATTTTTTCTATTTTTGGTAGTGTCGGGGATCTCGCTCTTGCTCAGTCTGGTCTCAAACTCCTGAGCTCAAACGATCGATCAGCCGGCCTCGGCCTCGCAGAGTGCTAGGATTACAGGTGTGAGCCATCATCACGCCTGGCCTACGTCCAATCTTTAAAATACAAAACCCAAACCAAAAAAACCCCAAAACCCAAGCCACACACACACATTATGTCTTGGCAGTAAAAGTAACTTCTTGGTGGTGGTGATGGTAAGAAGAGAACAGGGGTTTAAATATAATTGCCAGAGTTCAGTTTGTTCTACAAATTTTATAGGTAAATCCCATCAAAACCTACTTGCTTTTAAGACGGCAGTACCTGGTGAAAGAAAGCACGGTTCTACCCTACTTCTTCAGTTGTGAGGTTGTCATAACCCCTGTGCTGGGAGGCTTTGTGGATTCCCTCCATTCAACAGTAAGTTTTTATAGAGCCCCCTTCTTTATTAATATGAATTTCAACAAAAGAGCCAACAGCCTTTAAATCCGTCAACTGGCCATAAATCTAAGCAGCTGCATTATGAGTCACCCCAGGATCAGCGCAGTGAATGGGCCACTGTACTTCCACCCGGGACAGGGAGTGCTCCCTCCCCCAAACGGTCCTTCCCCCCTGAAGCAGTCCTGTTCAGGTTAGGGAGAAGTCACAACTGCAGCTCTTCAAAGACATTCAAAGGCAACATGGTAGGAGAGAGGTGACCTGAATGCCGGTATTAATGAGCGAGGAGCAGCGCTGCTGTGAACTTCAGTGGCCTTTCACCTATTCCCTGCACCTCGTTCCCCAGCCACAGGAAGGAGTTAGGGATTTCTGCACATTAATATTTGCCTCCTAGGAGTGTTTTCAGGGTTAATGTAACAGCATGAATGAATGCTTTGAGTGGAGCATATTATCTGGTGATTACATATTTTATGTGCTTTACTCTGTGGCCTGAACCATAGATAATGACTAATGACATGGTCTAGGGGGAGGACGCAGAAAAAAGAAACGTGATACACAGTAGTTCCACCACACGCCACCAGAAATCTTCCAATCCACAGGCGTTCTTCACTCACTCAATGCACTAAAGTCTCGGCTAAATAAAATCTTGCAAAATGAGGTATTATGGCTTACTGAATTTGGGGGTCATCGGAATTCCCTTTCTATTGCAGTACATTATGTAGAAAATCATTACACATATTTGTGCCTTAAAATAATGGGGTCTTTTTCTTACCGGTATAGAACTTATAATAGTCCAAGTTCATCTTCCTGAATATTAAAAACCCTTATTGTATAATGCTGGGGATGACCGTGTTGAAGGGAGACTGAACTGACACTCCGGCCGAAACATCAAAGCCACTTTAAAAAATACAGTGCTGCTGTGATAGGTTATTTTCTTTTAGTTTACATCTTTCTCCATTACCAGAACACACAGAATTAATCTATGTCACTGATTAATCTATTTAGTATCTGGATGATTGACATATGCTATAACATGCTATTATCTAGCACATCATAAAAATTTGAAAGCTTCCCAACAATACTACGGGGTGTGGAAAAGAACATGAGAGGTGGAAGGGAAACTTAATAACTGGTACTGTTTATTGAAGGATTCTGTACTCCTAGACGGTACTAAGTGGTTTGCTTGTATTATGTCATTTAATATAGCCAAGAGCCCTGTGAAAGCGATATCATCGTCATCATCTTTTACCGATGAAGAACTGCAGAGGTAGGGGAGTTTGCCCAGGCCCACCCAGCTAGAAGGTGCGCTGGGGACAAAATTAGAGTGCGGTTCTGCTCCGCAGTGATGCTCTGGCACCAGTGACTTAGGTGCCGTGCGACGGTGTGTGATACAATGGCACACAGCAGCCCACTGGCGTAAGGGAAGCTGTGCTGTAAAGGCAACCTGAACTGACTGAAAGGCCTTTTCCTTTGGAAAGAGGAAAACCGCACCAGACGGACAAGTGACGTACAGAGACCCTTTGGTTCGGCTTGGTGGGACCCAGCTCCTGGTGGGGTGTGACTGCCTGATCCCTGTCACCACTGGCCGTACACACCGCAGAGGAGGCTGCTGGGAACAGGGTGCTCATTCTTCCTTCAGCCGGGCACGAGGGGGGTGGAAGGAGGCCGGGGAGGAGGGCAGCTCGAGCTTAGCTGTTCTGCCGGGGAGGAGCCGCAGAGCGAAGGCAGAGGTTGGTGCCCCGTGAGGCCCTGCAGCAAGCACTGCCTCTTCTTGGGTCTCTGAGAATTCCAGCTGGCATTAGCCGAGTTCTACCGTTTGTGCCTCCTAAATGCTGCAGGGACACCTGCTGGGTGTACTCGTCACTCCGAGGCATCATAAAGGGAACACCAAGCCCATTCCCTTCAGTCATGGACTTATAGACCCCTAGAGATAAAGATTTTCGTGTAAATCTTTGAGATTTTTATATAAAGCTTTAAAAATTAAGCAAAAGTTATAGTTGAGTAAAATTGGTAGGTTGTCATTTGCAAGACTGTAGTAATAGAAAATACTATTTTAGCATGGCACTGTGTTCTTTCTTTTAAAATGTATTTTCTTGACGCTGCATGTCAGCTCAGACCTCAGAACCCCGAATCTGCGGTGCTTCGTCAGCGCTCATGCAAGAGAGCAGCTCCACGAGGCCAAGGATTGTTTGTGCGACACCCAAAGCCCATAGTGCCTTTGGCAGGACGTTGGAATGCCATCACCAGACACGACTGAGGAGGAACCGTGCTTTGTGACAGGCTGAGATGTGTCACTGTATAGCACTAGAGAGACAATGGGGAAAACTGCTCTTGAGGAGGATAAAGTCACCCTAGAAATAAAAATCTTTGAGGAAGGTAAAATCATTTTCCCTTCACATAGCAATCTCAGTATCTAAGACCTCCACATTTCAGCGGAAATCCTTTAAAGAGATGGTGGAAGAAAAACAGCTGTCAGTATCACTGAGCTACAGTAATATCCATGCAGCGATCTGAGGACGGCCTCCTGGCTAGTGGGAAAGAAACATCTGGAACCCATTAGAAGATTTTATCGTCTTCATAAACCTGACCCCAAAGCAACTTATCATTTGTCTTCATAATGAAAGCAGAAGAGATTTTTGTAATATTTGATAATAACCAACGTGGACTCTGAGCGCCACATGGAAATAAATTTGTCAGGGGAGGAGGACAGGCCTGCAGCTTTCTCTAATGACATTATCACAGTTTAATTAGTTGTGTCACTTTAGGAAGCAGAGTAAGAATCAGTAGTTACTTCATCCAGAGTGAGAGCTGATCCTTGGTAACAGGTGACATGACTTTCTAAGTTTCACACTGCGGGAGTTAACACTTTTAGTAGCTGCAGGAAGTGCAAAGAATGAGTCTACTCGAAAGATGTGCTTTATCACCTACGTGAAGAAATCTTCTTTGTTCATAAATTTATTAATAATTCACCTCCACTTTTCCAGTCCATGAGATATCTAACCAGTCTGCTTGTCTTTCTCGATGGAAAGCCTCTATCTGCAAGGCCCCGTGATGTTCTTTTTTTTTTGGTGTAAGAAGAGAATTTTGAGTTAAAAGAAGGCAAGAGAACTTATTCGGTGTCCTTAACACACTAAAGATCTAAGCAAGCCGTTGGGATGAACTCCCATGCCTTGGTCTGAGGGAGGCAGTTTTTCTTTGTTGAAATGGTGGGGACAATTGTCTGGAGGCCCAGGCAGACTGTGACCTTCCAGCAGCTGGTGAGGGCAGGGGAAGGTCTTCCACCTCTTGCAATGCCGAGGATGATGAGCAGAATGCATGAGGGCCTGTCTGTCATCCTGGGGTTTCTCATCTGCATATTCCTATTAGATTTGCCAATCTTGTGTGGAGCGAGGAATCCAGCAGAGATTTCTAGAAGCAGATAAGGAATCCAGGCAGGAAAATATAGGAAAAACTTGTGCTTCCACATTGTCCTCAACATGGACCTCGGTGGACACATATTTTTATTTACTGAATACAAACAGCTTCGTGATTCTACTTTAGCACATACACAGTGTTCTCTCCATTTTCCACCCTCGGCCTTTTAAAATGAGTTCAAAGCCACATAAGCAATACATTGAGGTATATGAACAAGAAGCATGAGTATATATTTTCCAAATATGTAAATACACAGGGAAAAGTTCTGGAAATAAAGATGACAGACTAATACTAATAGTTCCCTCAGTGCTAGGAGGGAGGGCACCTGGAGGGACGAGGCTGGGGCAGGGGTCGGTCAGAGGACTTTAGCCCTATTGGTAGCATTTTAATATTTTACATGGAGAAGAGTTCTTGCTCATTTTGCCTCATTCCTAGAAACGTCTGCAGGCTTGCCAATTATTCTTACACTTTAGCCTTCTCTACTGAGGGGTCCAGCTGAATAATCAGATTTTGGGGTGCAGCGTTACGCGTTCTGAACAAAGTTTTATGTCATTAGCGAAAAGAAAGCAGCCTGGTGGAGTGTGGTATAATTAGAACGGTTACAGTCCCCACAGAGCCTTTCCACAAATAGGCAACAATACATTCTCTTCCTCCACTATGGAGAGTGCCACCCCCCCAGCCTGATTTCTGGTTCTAAGCCGAAAGCCATTGTTGCAGGCTCCGCTCAGTCTGGTTGCAAGCACAGATAGGAGGCTAGGAAAGTCCCTCGGTCCACTCGACCTCCTGCTTCCTGAATATTCCCTTGCTGGCCGGCAGCATGCCTTGTCCACCCCTTGGACAAGCCTGTTGCTCTGCCTTCTGGAATCCTCCCTGTCCTTCAAGTCTGCCTCCAGTGCTGGCTCCAAGAATGTTCAGTCTTCCTCGGTCTGCCCGAGCAGATGTCATGTCTCCAAGCCTCCTCCATCTGAGGAGTCCCCTCTGTACAGCGAGAAGTGCCTCTGCCGCCCCCTCCCCGGGGAGTGGAAGCCCCGTGAACTGGGGCTGACTCACACATCCATCCCGCCTTCCTTCCCACCTGCCAGGCCTTATTCTAGGATTTGGAAAAATGAAAATGGACAAGGAATTGCCCTTAATCTCCTGGAGTTCATAGTTTAAAGACTCAGATAATTACCAAAATTGGGGAAGGGCCATGACCTCCAGCCCCCAAGGTGACAGTTTCCACCCACGTGAGCCTCTCCAGGAACATGTAAGCCTGACCTCTTCTTTGCATGCTCCAGGTCTCAAAATGAGAGGAAGGCTTATTCCTCACGGGCCGAGGAGCATGGGTAGAAGAAGGCAGGCGGGAGCCTACCTTTCCAGCGTGGGAGGGAAGAGCGGCCACGCAGACGACACAGACAAGCCATTCAGTCTGTCAGTGGAAATAAACATCTCCCCATGTGATCGCTGGGGGGAGGCTTAAATGCCACAAGTGCTCTGCTTCCTGGTGTGTGTGCACACGTGCATGAGTGTGTGCACACATGTGTGGGTATGCACACACCAGTGTGTGTGCATGTGCGCATCTGTGTGCAAGTGTGCATGCGCATGTGTACATGTGTGCATCTGTGTGCAAGTGTGTCTGCACATGTGTGCATGTGTGCATCTGTGTGCAAGTGTGTCTGCACATGTGTGCAAGTGTGCATCTCTGTGCAAGTGTGTCTGCGCATGTGTACATGTGTGCATCTCTGTGCAAGTGTGTATGTGCATGTGTGCATGTGTCTGAGGAGAAGCAGCTGGTGGAACCCACGGTGCTCTGGGTCGTCACCTGTGTGCCTCCCTGGGGGGTGGGAAGGGCCTGGCTCTCTCTACCCATAGCTTTAAGGACTGACCCTACCTCAGGGTCGAGGAGAGGAGAAGCCAGCCCCCACTGGCTAGCTCCTTGCTGTGGGACTCCTGAAAACACCTACAGCCTTTAGGAGAATGGAAGAGACATGAGCTGGAGCCGGGCTGGGCCTGGGAGCCAGCAGGTGGAGGCCAGATGGGCCAGGATGCAGTTCTGCCTGTGTAGATGTCTGGAGACAACCTTCCCTCGGCCGTATGTCAACCACCTCTCACAGGGGAGTCAGCATCTGGCTCAGGGAGTGGGCCCTGGAGTCTGGAAAGCCTGGATTCAAAACCTGGTTTTCCATCTACCGGCTGAGAGGTCCATGGCTACTTAGTTTGGCAGCTCCAGGCTTCAGTTTCCTCATCTGCGAAATGGAAGAGCAATGGGACCTCCCTCAAAGAGTTGCTGTAACGCTCACATGTAAAGCATTTCAAATAGCACCGGATCTAGACTGAGTATTCAAGCAATGAATTCATGCACTCAGCAAAGGTGATTTGAAATAAAATTAGAGTCACCTATTTCAATCAACTTTAAGTAACTAATATTTTTATATACTAAAGCATAATGTCTGTAATAGCCTGGAATGTTGAACAAAAATAAAATTTTGCTTGGTTTACATACACAAGCACAAAGCTATCTCTTTTAGTGGCTTGACACCTTTCTATTTGGTTTACTTACATTTTTTTAAAGTATGTTTAGCTCATATTAGAGTAGACTTGTGAAGGGACAGTTGAGGAAAGATGAGGAAGGTGAGTAAATAAGCTGGGAGGCAGGAAAGCTGACATCAGTATCATAAGCCTGACAGTTTGCCATCAATTTTCCATAATTATTTCACGTGAGGCATGGAGCGAGCAAGTGTTCTCCCACCCACTTTACAGAGGGGAAAATCGGGGTGCATTGGAGGAATCTGACTGTTCTTGAGGACTTGCAGTTTTTAGACCCCACGCTTGGTGCTATTCATACTGCCTCTCCCGGGAGGGGTAAGTGGGGGAGAAAGGGGTGCAGGTGAGCCTGCTGGCTGTGGGGCAGCGGGGACAAAGCCAGGGCAGCTGCTGCAACTGCGACCACCCTCCCCCAAAAGTCTCTCCCTGGACTCGTTCATGCTGCGTGAGCTGACCTGCCTGGTCACCAGATCACTGGGAAAACCCAGCTGCTGTCACCTCTGGCACCCGCTGCTCAGAGACCCCCTCCATTACTGCTCTGCCCTCCTGCTGCTTCTGTCTACCTCGAAGGCCACCACGCAGGACTCTGCAATACAGCTTTCGGTGGTTCTGGGATTGTCCCCCTGCTTGGGGCCCTGGCCCTGCTCCTGCTGGCCGACGTTGCTGCCTCCTGGTCCCTGAGCTGGGTCAGTGCACAGCCTGGAGTGATCCCCGGTGACGCTGGGAAATGGACCTATGACCTCTGCGTGGGAAGGGTCAGTGAGCTTTATAGCGGTGCACAGGTTGTCAGAACCATGTCAGCAGGGCCAGTGGGGGAAAGTGCTGACGATCGTGGGCGCTGGCAGCACAGGCCCTCCACGGAAGACGGATGGCGATGACATGGCCATCTGTCCTTATCGCAGCCCTCCCAGCTCCCACACAACCGGCCAGCTGACCACTCGAACAAGTGGAAGTGCAGGTCATCTGAAATTAACTGGTCATGTCCTCCAGGTCATTTTCTCAAGGGAAGGGATTAACCTAAAGAAGGGTATTTTTTGGAAGGGTGATAAATCTCTGCTCCTCTTGGGATTTCCTTCCATTTTTCTCTTCCCTTTGTTACTTACGCTCTTGAACCTGTCCTAGCCGCTTTCGTTTGTATTTAATGTTCTATTTATACATTTGATTGAATACACAATCAGACTCTCATAATCTATTTATAAATATGACTCTATTTGTACAAATACTATGTGTCAAGGTCTGTGCCAGGCATTGTCACACGTACAATGAGGGTTGGGTCTGGTACGCAAATATACGCACCACAGATGGGATGCAACAGACGTCACAAAAGAGATAGAAAGACGTTGTCATGGGAGTGTGGAGCAGAGTTAGGCCACTCACTCACAGATGAAGAGACCAGGGGTGCTCAGGAAAATAGACCGTTTTCCCGGTCCATGACGTGGGCAGTGATGGGCCGAGATGGCACGCGGCACTGGATCCTTTCGCAGGCTCTGCACAAATTCTGGGCCGAGAGAGCAGCCCGAGTAAGAATGTGGAGACAGTAAATGACAAGTAGCACCATTTTCACTGATTGATTGATTCACCTGGCAGGCGTTTATTGAGCAGCCACTGTGTGCGCCAGGTGTTGAGGATCCAGGGATAAACGGAGCTCGCAAAGTCCCTGCTCTCAAAGAGCTTACACTCCAGTGGCAGGAAAAGGACACCAAATGCACCAGGTGTTAGGCACTGAAAAGAAAATTAAAGCAGGCTAAGCTGCAGAGAGTGACAGGGACATGTCATTTTAAAGAGGGTAGTCAGGGAGACTTTTCTAACAAACAAAAGTCTTCCAGAAGTGAGGGGGGGGCCGCCATGCGGGTGCGGGGGCTGGAGCGCCCCAGGCAGAGGAACAGCGGGGCCAAGGGCCTGCGGAGGGGACAGGCAGTGTGTCTGAGGAGCTCAGGTGACCCCATGGGGCAGGTTACTGAGCGGGTGAATTATAGAGATGAGCTTAAAGAGAATGTTGGGGCGAGATTGTGTGGAGCTTTGTGCCCCACAGTAATGACCTGGTATTTTATTCTGAGTGTTTTGAGCAAAGCAGAGACATGTGCTCAGTCTCATTTCTGAAAGGCCGCTCCAGCTGCTGTAAAATAGGCTGAAGCAGTGATCAGCTAGGAGTTGTATAGGGTAGGTTTTCGTGGATTAGGGTGCACAAATATTGAATATAAGGGAATTAGTTTCTTTTACCAGGAAATCAACCTGGAGAAGTAACCCGGAACCCTACCATGGGGGATCCACCTTGGGAGCCAGGTTAATGAACTTAGACTCTCTTGTGTCGACAGTGAGGAGCCATTGAAAAAACTTCAGCAAAGTGATATGATGATCGTTTAGCTTATTAAAGTGACAAGAGACTCCAGGCTCAGCCCCTGGGACTTAAGCAATGCAAGTCCTGCTTTTGAATCTTGGGCAACCATCGAACCACCCTCAATGATAGTTTCATCGTCTGTAGTTTATTCGTCTGCTCCTTTGCTCTTTATACTGCACAGGGTTGTTGGAGGTTGATGTAATAGGGATGCATATGAAAGCCTTCAGTAAACTGTGACCCAGAGTTAGGCTTCAAACTGCTCGCCAAGCCGACTGCTATGTCCTGCAGCCTGGACAGGGAGATGTGTGAGTTCTCTTTGGGGTCACAGATGCTGTTGTGGGCTGCCGCACTGAGGGGGAGAGGACAGGTATGGAGGATCAAAGAGTGCCCGGGTGCAGAAAAAGCAGGAGAACTCATGCGGGCACAGGGATCTCCGTCAAAGAGGAAGGAAATCGAATGAAAACTGTAGCTGGGGAAAGGGACAAAGAAAGGCTACACCTAAGAGCTCTGTTGAGTGAGAACGATGACAGCTCAAGTATCAGAATTGAGGCGTGGGAAGGAATCAAATGTCAGGGGTTCTAGCTTCAAAGCCAGGAGGCAGGATGAGTGGTGCCAGATAGAGGACCTATGGGAAGGGGAGGTCGTTTTAGGAGGGAAGATGCTACGATTGGGCATTCTCAGCTTATAGCACCAACAGGACAAACAGTGGCAGCTGGACGCGGGGGTCGGTGCCCAATTCTGTGTTGAGATTAGTGGAATTGAGCGTAGACACGTTAGGGGTTAATACTGGAGATGACACTTAGATGGAGCCGTAGAGGGAATGAAGGGCCCTGCACAGAGGGTGGGGAGAGGGACAAGGGCTAAAGATGGACACTGGAAGGCACCACAGGCAAGGAGTGGGGGAAGGAGGGAAATGCGGAGGTGACACAGGATCAGACAGAGACAAAGGCTGAGAACACAGAAGACAAAGGCGCGGTTTTTGAAAGGCTATATAATGGTCAAAGAAGTGTCCAAGATCAAAGAAGTGCTGAGAAGAATGAAATGTCAATCAAACCACTGAATTTGAATTTGGGAGAGACAGCAGGGGGAGGAAGGGTGAGAGGGAGAGAGAAAGGAGGAGGAGGAGGAGGGGGTGGAGCAGCAGGAGGAGGAGGAAAGAAGAGGAGGAGCAAGAGGAGAGAGTGGGAGACCAGGGAAGCTTTGAAAGTGCAGGCCCCATATGGAGGTGGAGGTGGGAATTTTGGGGGTTGAAGAAGAGACTGAATGGGTAAAAGAATGGTGACCTCAGACACAGGTTCAAGGACTGGAGTGAGAAAATGACAGAGCTGGCCAGTAGATGGGTAGCTAGGGATTAAGTTTAAATAAGCAACAGCTTTTTGGGGTCCCTGAACATATCATCAATGGAGAAGAAGGAATGACTGGAGAAGTTCAGCAAGCGAGTGTCAGTCCTGAGCGCTGACCCGAGCCCAGCTGTCTGAACTCTGAGCAAGGATTCATTTCCTACAGTGTCTTATATCTCTGGCCTCCTGGTGCTTTTGACCCGAGCAATAATAAATTATGTTAAAATATCTCCTGTGACTAAATGTTCCTTTTAAGGCAAACTGACATAAACAAATATTGATTTATGACCAGAAAATGAAAACCTTAGGATCATGAAATAATCTTTCTTTCATCCTTGTGGCCACATCAGTAGCTGACAATTCCCAGGACTTGGTAACAGGTCTTTTAATCCAGCCGCTAATCTGAAACGGTTCCAGCCAGGCACCTCATTCTTCATGGAGTTAATGGATGGGGCTTCTTGCTCTGTCTTGGCTACAAGGCTCCACAGATCCCCTTTCCAGAAACAAGGCATTTTGTTTTCATGATCAGCTGGTTGACGAAGGCATTGACTTCCGAGCAGGAGGTACCCACGCACGCTCACTCTATTTATTTGGAATCAACAGATTCTCCTGCTCAACACTAAGGGAAGTAATAACATTTCAGAGACTTGTAGTCTGAAACCTTGGAACTGTGGCCATGATAGAATAAAACCATACAGTTTTCCCCCTCGGTGAGGTCTTTTAGGGTTACACCCCCCCCCTCCCAGCTATGTTTCACAACACTAAAAACCAGTCATTTTCAGAGATTCAGCATATCAATAAGTATTCTGAGGATGGACTTTATTGTATTTTAAACATACACCTCCGTTACTCAATTGTAGTCAAATCAGGGATTCCTGAGATGATGCCCACATTTATGTCTACAGAATTTTAAAAGAAAGCAACACGTTGCTTTCACAGCTTAATGAAAAGGGCAAACAACAACATCTGCCAAACCACAGCAGCACTTTTTTCCTTAAACTGCTGTGAGCACATCAGGATGGGTGATCCCTCTCGGCTAATCACCTAACATTTGCATTCCAACACTAAAGACCGGTTCACAATTCCTAGTCCCATCCTGCAAGTCCCCCTAACCCCCTAGGAACTTTCTGTCCACGACTTGGAAGACTCATGCCCGTCCAAGATGCCGACAACGCTGTCTCAGTCCTGCTGAATGGGAGAGCCTTCCATTCTTTCACGGGGTGGAGCAGGAGACAGCCTCTTCCCCGCCCCAGGCCCCACGCCTGTCAATGCATCCGACGATGACAAGCAGGACACAGGTGGATCGTGTGCCTGCCTCCTGGACGACAGCTTCTGTCAAGTCCCTGGGGGCCAGGGCCTCTGCCATCATCCCTGCTCCTGGAGCTGCAGGGTGGGGAGACAGGATGTCCCTGGCTGGGTCGGACTCTGACCTTACAGCAAAGCCACCTTTGCCTGTTGGACTGTATGTGAGGTCCTTGCGCTCCATTGGAAAGAAGAAAAGTGGCGGTTCCGATATAATTTACTTGCGCAAGTTTCTCTCACTTACACCTACAGACTAGGGGATCATTTAAATTTATGCACACAAAATAAAGTAGGGAAATGAAGCGATTATCCACGGGGAGAGGGGAGGAAGATACTTTTTGCTTGAAACGCTCAGGTCATTGAAGCCAAAATATGTATGTGGGGAGAAAAGGGCACACTTGAATTACACGGATAATTGCCCCAATTCACTGCTTTACTTTGCTATGTGTAGACACAAAAGTGTACAGTATTTAAAGTATCTGTTATCCTCAGAAACGCAAGCCCAGCCTTGGTCAACTCACTTTATGTTAAGGATCAGTGTCCAGAGACCCTGGAACGGTGCCAGCACCATTGTTCACGGTCCATTTTAGTGTCACTGAAGTCAGAGAGAAATTCGTTTTAAGGATAATGTGCTACGTATTTACGATAGGGCTTCCACACCAAAGCGTGGGAAGGTGGAGGTTTCATGCTATTCATGACAAGCTGAAGCTCTGAGCTGCGGGAAGAAAGAAATACATTCAGTGACAGAGCAGGGCTGTAAAACTCAACTTTCATAGGCTTGCGGGATCTTAGTTCGTATTATTACGCAAAGATTATTAGCACAAATCTTGACTCTGTATAAGAACTCTGCCACATGGCCCACACTATTCAAACTGATAAGAATTATATCTACAATGGAATCTTAAGAGTGTCTCAGGAGAGAAAAGGTTGTTGTCACCTCTAACTTGGGAAAAAAAAATCCTGGGAAATGATATTCTGAGAAGGAAAATGAGGATAACTCTTTAGAAAGGGGGAAGAAATCTCCTGGGCATGGTAAGTCAATTCTTTAATCATTTCTTTCTTCACATGACGATTTGCCTTAAGGAAATCAAGGCAAATAAGAAGACAAAGTCTCTTTGCAAATGAGAATCAATCCAACGAAATAGAGTAAGATATTCATAAAATACATAAAGATAGTTTTGTGTTGAAATCAGAACTACAGAGCACAAGAGAAGATGAAAATAATCTTTTAAGGGACCACTTACTCATTACAAGGATGAGATTTCCCTTCTAATTTTTTAAACTTCTCCATTCTTATTTTTAGCATTTAAAAATGATTAGCCATTTTTCACGACTGAGTAGGAGACATGGAAACATTAGCACCCCATCGAGGTCACCAGTTTGGAGAATCAGGGTTTACCCATGGACAAGGAGCAGCAGCAGGGGCTGCACCTCAACAAATTGAGTTGGGGAAGGGGAAATTTCTGCTTTAAGACAGCACGTAGCTCCTGGAACCAAAAGAAAAACCAATATTCAAAAGGTCCCACCCCATACTGAAGGTGGGTTGCAGAACCAAGATTTTGCTTTGGACAGGCAAACTCAAAGACAGAGATGCTGGGAGCCAAGTATTAATAAGTGCCTGTGCATAGTGTTGGAGTTACATATGTGTTTTGGAGCCCAGCTGCCTGGATTTGTAGCCTTGCATACTCACTTGCTGACTCTAAGTGGGGCAATTTATTTGGCCTTTGTATATCTCATTTCCCCTGCCTATCAAATGGGAAGATGAGAACCTACCTGAGAGGTTGTTATGTGAATCAAATGGGCTAACACACACCAGGTGCTTAGAACAATGTCCCACACATAATAAGTACGCAATAACCTGTCAGCTATTATTACTTCACGCTTACCTGGGTGAAAGCTTGACTGTGGGTTGAGCAAGAGCTCCTGAGCTCAGGTCTGGTCTAGAAAGGTGCCATGCGCTCTGGATCCCATCCTGGTCTGAAATGGGAGTG